>PVKS010014689.1:0-47749 GCA_004027875.1 Aplodontia rufa
CCCTAGAAAGATCTTTCTTAAATGTAAACTTTTTGTTGTTGTTGTTTGAAACAGTTTTACATACTTCAGGGAATTGTCGTTACATATTCGTGCATACATGGACATTGGCATAGTGACATAGTAAGTTAAGGCCAGTCCTAGTCCAGCATCTACCCTCCTTCATCCATTCCCCTAACTCAAGTCTCCTCTGTAATCCTCCCACACTATAATTTGAAATGAACGTGTACATGTATATTAATTTTTGACGTTTCTGAGTTTCTCTGCCTGCCTGCATATAGTTAGGGTTCTAATGGGAGTTGAGTTTTTCCAGCTGTTTGTCCTCCTCTTCTTCCTTCCCTGTCTCCCTCCCTCTCCCCATTCCTTCTTAGTTATGGTTCCCCCAGATTATGTGAAATTTCAACTATGGTGAGTTTATCACTTAAACTCACCTATCATCCTGTCTTAGGTTTTACGCTAGCTTCCACACATGAGAGAACACATTGGCCCTTAAGTCTCTTAAATGTTTGGGATCTTTCACTCAGCATAAGTTTTTCCATTTCCATCCACTTGACTGCAAATGCCATGATATCATTCTCTCTAATAGCAGAGTAGAAATCCATTATATATATGTGTGTGTGCGTATGTGTGTTTGTATATGATATATATGTATATATATATGGTATATATATGCGATATATACATATACCATAATTTTTTAAATCCATTCATCATGTGAGGGGCATCTGGGTTGGTTCCATAGTTTAGCTATTTTAAATTGAACTGCTATAAACATTGATGTAGCTGTGTCTCTGTAGCATGCCAATTCTAGCTCTTTTGGGAAAACATCCAGGAGTGGGATAGCTGGGTCCTAAGGTAGTTCCATCCCTAGTTTTTTGAGGAATCTCCACACTGCTTTCCAGAGTGGCTGTCCAAGTTTGTAGTCCTCCAGCAGCATGTTAGTGTTCCTTTCTCCTCACAACCATTCCAGCTTGTGTTAGTATTTGTATTCATTTTTGCCATCCTGATTGGAGTGAGGTAGAATCTCAGTGAAGTTTTGATTTGCATTTCTCTGATTCCTAGTGATGTAGAACATTTTCTCATGTATTTACTGGCTTTTTGAACTTTCTCTGTTGAATTTCTGTTCAGTTCCCTAGCCCATTTATTGATTGGATGTGTTTCTGGTGTTCAGTTTTTTGAGTTCTTTGTACATTTTGGATATTATTAGTCTCCTGTCCGAGGCATAGCAGGCAATGATTTTCTTCCATTCTGCAGGTTCTCTCTTGATACTCTTGACTAAATCTTTAGCTGAGCAGAAGCTTTTCAGTTTAGTGGCATCCTACTCATTTATTCTTGGCATTAATTCTTGTGCTATGGGAGTCTCATTGAGGAAGGAAGTACCTACACCGATGTCGTGGAGTGTTGATCCTATTTTTTTCTTTTAGCAGTTGTGTAGTTGCTGGTTTAATTCCTAACTATTTGATCCATTTCAATTTGATTTTTGTGCAGGGTGAGAGAAAAGGATCTAATTTCAATTGTCTGCACATGGCTGTCCAGTTCATCCAGTACCATTTGTTGAACAGGCTGTCTTTCCTCCACACTATATCTTTGTTCCCTTTGTCAAATATCAGATGGTTAAAGATTTGTGGATTTGTCTCAGTGTCTTCTAATCTGTTCCATTGGTCTTCTTGTCTGTTTGATATCAATACCACGCTGTTTTTCCTACTATAGCCCAAGAGTATAATTCAGGTCAGGTATTGTGACACCTCCTGTTTCATCTTTCTTGCTTAGTAATGTTTTGGCTGTTCTGGGTTTCTTGTTATTCCAAATGAACTTGAGAATTGCTTTTTCTATATCCATGAAGAATGTCATTGGTATCTTCATGGGAATTGCACTGAATCTGTACAGGTTTTTGGCATAATGGCCATTTTAGTTGTATTGATTCTGCCTAACCAAGAACATGGAATGTTTTTCCATCTTCTCAGGACTTCTTCAATTTCTCTTTTTAATGTTCAATATTAAGCCTAAACTTATTGATCACATATTCTTGTTTACATTCCTTGGATGATTCTGATAAGATAAATCTTAAACTCCTTCATGTAACAGAAGATCTTTTATAATCTGGCCTTTCCTTTCTCTCTAGGCCTCACTCTAGCCATTGCCCTCTCACATCATGAACTTTTGGCAATGCTGAGAACTGACCATATTCTCTCTACTATGATATGCCCCCTTTATGGAACACTTTCTACTTGCCACCTTGCCTGGCATTCTACTTGTGATCCTTTAAGACTAGGCTCAGATAGCATTTAATCATGCCTTCATATTTTGTGTAATACCTACTATGTACTAGGAATTATGCTAGTGCTTGAATTACACACAATCCCTGCCCTGGAGGCATATGGAATCAAAAGGCATGCACTGTATTAGTCATGATATGCTAATGGCTGCAACAAACCACCTTCAACCAACTGTTTATTTACTGATTGTAGTGTTGATGTGGGGTTTTTGAGATGAGGCAGGATTCTCTGCTCCCGCCAACAAATGGAGTCTGGGCCTACTACAAATTCCAGCAACCAAAATAGCTCACTTCTAATGTTTGCAGCTATTCCCAGTTAATACTGGGAATTTGGGCTGGCTGCAGGTTTCTGAGGTTGTAGTAGTGTTAGCAGCTCTCCAGCTAAAAGCTGGGTGTTGCAGCTCTTGGTGTGGTGGAAATTCATCCCGGGAATTCGGCACCGATCTTCTGGGTTCTTGTCTCAAGGATTTGAAGAATAAAATCCACGGACAACCAGGGAAAGAGGAGTAAAAAGGAGTAAGATTTATTTAAGGAAGGAGAGCAGAGACTCCACAAGGCAGAGGGGTAACTGGAAGCCATCAAGTGGAGGTTAGGACAGGGGTTATAGTGATTTGGGGTATGAACATAATTAACGTTTATGCAAAGTAGGCATTGAGAAATGCATTTACATCATTGGTTGAAATCTATGCAAAACAGGCATTGAAACTAAGGACCAAAGTTATTGGTTAAAATCTATGCAAGACAGGTGGCAATTCTTTCCAAGTTCCCATCTGTGTCCACCCCCACTTCTTAGTTTTCCCGCCTCAGGGACAAAGGGATTGCTGGCACAGGTGAGGCTCCTGGTCATTTGCATATGAAGGCCCTGAGTATGCCTTGTCAATCCTCTCTACCAGCTAGCTCTTAGATGGGGCCCTTTGTCCTGACTACCTAGCCATTTTACTATCTCTCCTAAAATGTCTCAGCATGGTTGAGTGAGGTAAGCACAGGGGTTCTGCTCTTTGCAATCATACAGGAAACTAAGCTTTCACTATTGTCATTTCCTTGGCCTTCACTGGCTTTTGCATCTGGTCAGCAGATTAGGAAAGGGGGAAAGCTTGGAGGATCACATGGGAGTTTTTAAGGGATGCCTACAAACAGGATATATCTATCACTTCAGCCCAGATTCCATTATCCAGGCCTCAGTCACATGGGTCTACCTGAGAAGTGTAGTTTTGCTATGACCCTAGGAGGAAAACGAAATGGGCTGGGGGAAATAGACATTTTTCCTGTCACTGCTTCACTCCTGCAGGACAAGAACAATGAAGAAGTTCATAGCTTAAAAGAAGAAACTGGATTGGTGGCTCAGTGGTTACAGTGCTTGCCTGGCATGCGCAAAGACAGGGGTTCAAACCCCAGCACCATGTACACAACAAAGTGTTGGTGCAACAAAAGCCACATGAAAAATTAAATAAGGTTTTCTCTCTCTCTCTCAAAAAGAAGAAGAAGAAGAAGAAGAAGAAGAAGAAGAAGAAGAAGAAGAAGAAGAAGAAGAAGAAGAAGAAGTAGTGGAGGAGGAGGAGGAGGAGGAGAAGGAGGAGGAGGAGGAGGAGAAGGAGGAGGAGGAGGAAAAGGAAGAAGAAGAAACAGACGAGTGAACAATAGCAAGGAAGCAAGAGAACAGAGTCAGGTGGGGTGCATCTTGCGTTTGTAGAGTTACTATCAGAAAGTTCTATAACTTCTGGAAGCTCTTCAGAGCTCCCGAGCGAAGGGTGTTCTTCTGGGGCTCTTTGGAAATGGGGACATTCTATATGGTACAAAATTCATGCATCTCTGGCATCAACCCCATTAGCAGACCTTATATTGTCAATGATCTCTTGTTCCAGCGGCTGTTGTGGTGTTCAGCTCTACCCTGACTGACTTTACACAGCTGCACCCTGATAACACTTCTCCTCATGGCCCTGTCATGTGCCTCTTGCCAGGGTCCTCTGTTGACAATGAGTTTTGGGACACCATAGAAGCCCAGTTGGCATGTAGGCATGAATAACTGCTATGAATCGTTATCCAATGAGAGGTGAGCTGATGGATAGATTTCCTTCCCTTCCCTCTCCCAAAGGTGATTCTGAGATTCATTTTATATGGCTTCTCAGAGGATAATTGCTAGAGCAGAAGCAATCAGCCACACTTAGTGGAGGCCAGATTAATAACCATCTGGTATTGGCATTTTTTCCCCCTACCTTACACTTTTGCTTCATTCCTGCAGTACAAATTCTGGCTCTGCTTCTGGACAACCCAGAACTCAGCAAAAAGCCACTTAGCTGTCTCTGTTTCCCCTTCAGGGTCTTTCCATGGGTCCCTAGCTACTACTCAAGTGCTTGAGGAGTCAGATACCACTAACTCCTAAGTTCTGTAGACTTACTCTTTCAGGGTCAAGCCCGAAGCCTCTCCCAAATGCGGCCTTAGAACTTCCTTTGTATGTTGCCCATCCCACTCAGTTGTGAATTCATCTGTGCTCCTATTGATTCCTTGTTTGATGACCTATCATTGTGTCTCCGTGTGTTTTACTTCTCTTGTAATGCTGACATTTCTCAATGTTTGAGAGCAGTTACTGACAAGTAGATCTTTTCCCTCCTGCTCTTGCATGTACCCAGACTGTCTCTTGCCTCTGTGCCTCCGTACATACCTGCTGCTCCCTGCCTGGAGTCCCATTTCTTGTCGACCTCGACCTCACTGACTAATGCTGTTAACAGCACTTCCCAGAAAGTACATAGACCTCAGTCCCTTGAGCACTGTTGAGAGTTCTAGAACCCTTGATTCTGGTGTTTGTGGGCAGGGGGCTAAGGGGGCTGTGACTACCAATTGCCTGGTCCTGCTGCAGGTTCTACCTGCAGCAACTGGCTTTGGACATCAAGTAAGCTCTCCCTGTGAGACTGCAGCTCTTGGTGGACTCACTCACCAGCTAGGCAGGATTGGAGATCCTCCCTCAGGATCTACGTGTGTATCTTTCCACAACTAGACTAGAAGTTCTTTGAGGACAGTTATATTGTCTGCCTTGTTTAATATTGTATCCTTGTGTCTAAAACAGTATCTGGAACGCAGTTGATGCTTAATAAATATTTGTTTAAGGAAGGGAAAAAGAGGAGGGAGACCATGATACATCTTGAATAGCCTTGAGTCAAATGAAAGAAAGGTGCCAGGTAAGAGATGGCTGGCATGGAGCTGCTATATGAGTATTTTCAAACTGGATAAATCTCTGGTGACTGCCAAGAGATGAAGAAGTATTACTCAACAGAGAGTTAGGGCCCCAGGCTGAAAGCCATAGGAAAACAGGGATTTCAAAGAAGCTAAAAATATTTGCTCTGGGGGTGCAGTAAGGCTCTAAATTATTATAGTTACCCTTGACACACTCAAACCATGCTCATCTTAAATGTATTTGAGAAACTATTCTTGGAATCATCAGACTAAGATCATTCCTGCTTTAATTAAGGCAAAAATGAGCCTCTAAAGTAAGAATCCAGCC
This sequence comes from Aplodontia rufa, assembly GCA_004027875.1. Taxonomy (NCBI): domain Eukaryota; kingdom Metazoa; phylum Chordata; class Mammalia; order Rodentia; family Aplodontiidae; genus Aplodontia; species Aplodontia rufa. Next base: position 5,769 of record PVKS010014689.1, read on the forward strand.
AATTTTTCAGGGGGTTTTGAAGAAACACTCAAGAAGAGGCAGGCAGGGGAATGAGGACAGGCAGGAATCTGCTAGGTCCAGGGTGAGAGAGGACAGTAATGAGATGCCAAACCGAGTATTCAGTAAGGGAGGGCAGGCTTCCCATCCCTCCTTTCCTAATTGCTCCTCCCCATCTCTGGTCTAATTTCCTTCCTCCATCTATTTTCTTTATGGCATTTATCTCTACCTCCCCTTGTATTTATTCATTGTCTTTCTTTCGCCTATTCCGTGAGAGGAAGGGCTTTGTCCTATTGACCGTTGTATTTTCTTAGATCAGTGTCTGGTATTTAGTGGGCACTTTAAAATTAGCTGCTAATGAACGAATCAAGGAATATAACAATTACTTGACTCTCTGCCATATGCTAGGCATGTCCTTGAGGATGCTATAAGGATGATAGCAGCGATAGGCCAGAAAATAAACACATCATAGCTGGACACCTGATTTTACGGAGGTATAGCCAAGGCGCTGCAGGAAAACTCCCAGGGTGCGCAGAACCCCGGGAAGAAGCGCGTTGTGTGACAGAGGGCGACGGGAGATGCGGGCTGGAGTGGACGACCGGGCTCCTCTCTTCGTTTGGTCGCTAGGCATCTTTTTTTTCCTGATCTGCGGAACCCTGGCCTCTCCTAGCTTCACTCTGCGAGGCCTGAGCCCCCGTGGAAAACCTCTGTTGCGGGTTCCCAGCCACATCCTCTCCCATCCGCGAAGAAGCCAGCCCCGGGTCTTCCAGTTAGCTCGCCCGCTACCTGAGAGACCTCCACCTGCGGGCTGAACCCCCACCCCCGCCCGCGCCAGAGTCAGCTCCCGCGTGTGCCCCAGGTTCCCGCCCCCAGCCTGTGGTCTGCGGCGTGCAGGACCCCGCCCCGCCCCCTCCGCCCGCGGGACCCCGGCCCTGCCCCGCCCCTGTGGCCCTGCCGCTCTGTCCCGGGGGGCGGAGCCGCGCGCAGCGACGTCTCCGTGGCTGGGGGGCTCGAGGCGAGGGGCGGGGCGGCCCCCGGTGTTGACCAATCAGCGCCGCGATCACATCCATGCAAATACGAGCACAATGGAGCGAGCCCATCACTCGCCCCTGCAAGCAAGCTTGAAATGGGCTTCTGTCTGAGCGGCAGCCAAGCTGACCAATAACTCTGTATTTTGGGCTGGCGAAGTCCAATGCTATGACAGAGAAGGCGGGCCCAAGCTGGGTTAGGGTGTCCTTGCAGGGTGTCTGAGCTAAACTTCACCAAATAATAGCTGTTTGTATTTTGGCTGCTGCAGGAGCCATTTTAGGTAAGTTCTTCTCTTAACTTTTTATTTTCTTCCCCGGCCTCGGCGGACTGGTCTTGTCCGCGGGCCCTCGGCCCCGCCCCGCTGGCCGGGCTAGGGTGCCCCTATGAATGGAGCCGGGATGAGGGGCTGCGGCGGCGCCGAGGCCCGGTCGGGCCAGGGTCGGAGCCGGGCCGGCAGGCGGGCGGCCTGGCGGAGGGCAGGCTGCGGCCCGAGGCCTGAGGCGAGGGGCTGGCCTCCGCCGCGGCCGACTCTCGCTGGCGCTCGGGCCGCGCTCGGGCCAGGCGGCCGTCCTTGGGAGTGCGCCGCTACGGGCCGCGCGCAGGGGCGGGGGTCCGGTGGACCCCGGCCGCCGGCCTGGCTGCGGGGCGGGGCGTACGGAGGCCCCCCTGGGAGGGCGCCGAGGGACCCCCCAGGCCCCGCGGCGTCAGGGCGGGGCGGGGGTGACCCCTGTCCCCGCCTCCACCCCCGCGGAGAAGTTGCTCTATTCGTGTCCTGCGTCTGTTTGCAGGGGTGGAGGAGGGTGGGCTGGTGCCAGGCTGCTGCTCCGGGAGGGGGCGGGGGCCCCGGCGCGTCCTCCGAGCGCGCACCCTTCCCGCCCCCTTGTTATGCGCTGGCGCACCCTCGCCCCGAAAATTAGAGCTCTGGAGGGGTCCAGCAACCCCGCTGCCAAGTTTTGTGCACTGTTAGATTGTATGTTTGAGCTTGAAAATTAAAAGAAAAATTTGTCCCCCTCAGGGTATTTATTTTCTTGGCTTTTGAGAAGTAACAGAGTCCGCTGTTTCCAAATTTCCAGGGACATGCCTGTCAGATGTGCAGAGGGTTGGCAGCTTCTTGGTTTTTAAAAAGATGTTATTAGGAAATCCCCGCACTAGTGAGATAATTGAAATTTGAGTTTGTTTGCAGCTTCAGTTTTATTTGATCCAATTAAAAATGCATAAGCAGGCACTTTATATTTGTGTACATAGAGTATTCTTAGTTTTAGTTATGACTAATATGACTGTGGTTTCACTAGTGTGGGATCTAATAAGGCAGTATAATTCAATTTTGAGCTTGTAGGCCCGTGTTCTCCAAATTAGGGTTTATGGACCATTAGTAAACTGGCCAAGGTTTCTAGTGAATCCTTGGCATCACTGAGCATCTTCCTCTGGGGCTATGTGTGCCTTATTTTCCACCCCCTGAAAACTGTTCATTTCTGGTGTCACAGATCCGTGAACAGAGAAAATACATATTTTAAATGCTTGCAATTTTCAGGGTGTCTGTAATATCTTGACTGAGATTTGATTATTGTTTTCCAAATGGTAAATAAGAATACTATCCTGCTGAGCTCCTAATTTCGACATATTTCATGGGGACCTGCATGGAGCCTTTGAAAAAGTCCGAACAGAGAATATTCTGCTGTGTTCCCAAGGCTAGTTGTGAGCATTCTGACTTCCTGGGGGTCTGTCCCATCGTGGTGCATGGCCCAGTAATTTGACTGTCGGCCAGATTGGAAGATCAGATTGGCATCCTCAGAGAGAAGGATTTTGTAAACTTTGTGGCTCTCTGGCAGCAGCAGGACAGCTTGAGATTTGTGTGTGATAAAATGATTAGATATGAATTGTCAAGTAACATAGTTTTATGCCAACCAAATCAGGTGGTTTCATATAATCAGTGCACCACTTTAACCTGTCTGGGGAAATGAGTTGTTTGATTTTAATTTTGGAGTTCTGTCTGTCCCAAGGCATATTTCTTAGATGGATTATGATTCTTTTTGCATTTAAGCTTCTTGATTATGGACTATTGAAAATGAACCTGTACACGTCTCTCCCCAACCCCCCCCCCCTTTTTTTTATTAGCTTTGGGATCTCCCATTTGGTAACCAAACTGTGGTGATGTTCTTGGTGTAGTCTGCCCATGGGCAGAGTAGATCTCTTGTGAAATTAGAGTTGTGCTTTAAGTGTGGTGTTACAGTTTCCCTGTTGTCACAGTTTTATTCTGTAGTTACTTCTTTGCTCTTCACATTTAGCTCTTCTGTTATAACAGCACAATATATTTCAATATGATCACCTTTACCACAACTTTTAAGTATTCCTCATCTTTATGAATATTTTTATAATTCATTATTAGTGTAGCTAGATATTCGTTATGCTTGCCAGTGTATTACAACACAGAAGTTGAAAGACTAGTCAGAAATGAAGTGGGAGAGTCAGAACTAACCCTGCTGCAAATTCTGGAGCATCCTTTGACAGTAAGGTTTTTGTATCTGTTGATGTCCTTTTCAAATACCAAAGAAAATCTAAAGCAGAATAATATCTTTTTAGGAATCACATCTTATTGTAATTTTGCCCATCTAGTATTGCAGAAAGCTTATCAGAGTTATTGTGTCTTAGGAGACCTTTGGTTTGTAGAAGTTTTAAGGAAATTTTTAGTTTTTTTGGAAGTACAGGTTAGACCCAAATAAGGTTTGTGGTTATGTCTTCCTGTGTTAAACTGAGATTCCACAATCTCAGGCTTTATTCTCACTGTGAGTGCCTACGTTTTTCAACTTTCATGGAAGACTTTGTATTAAATGTGCCATGCATGGACCATATTGAACAGGTTTTAGGATTCAAAGTCACTACATGCAGAAATGCCTTTGGTACAGGACTATGACAATATCCTAATCAACTAAGGAGACTCTGCTCTTACTCCCGCTTTTCCCCAAGTATAGCAAGTTTTAAAATAGTTGTTTTTCAAAACAAATTTTTAGTGGAACTCTTATATGTCCATCCCTTATTAAAGCCTTAGTTTAATTCAATTGAAAAGCTGCAGAGAATTTCATGCCTGCATTCATCTATGTTGGTTTATTATATTGAAAACTCTTTGAAATACATAAAATAATAGCTAGGGCTTAGGTATCTGTTCCATAGGGAATATTTTTGTTTGCAATGGAATGTGATATGCTTGTGAGAGGAGCAAAAAGAACTAGCATTGATTGAATATGTGGTGTGTATCCAGCATTCAGCCAGGTACTGGGGATGCAGAGATGAAAAAGATAGCCATTTCATGAAGCTGGACTGCAGCTCAGAGAAATAAATTAACTTATTCAAGGCCATAAAAGCTAGTAAATGATAGAGCCAGAGTTTGAACTCAAATCATCTGGATCCAAAGCACATACATATTCTTTTCACCAGCAACTCACTGTCCAAAGATTCTTTTAAAATATTGAGTGTGCTTTCATGTTTTAGTAATGTGGTGCTAGTTTAACTAACACACATTTCCTAAATTCTCCTATGTATGATGACTGTTTTTACTTTTCCATTTAAAAAATTTGTCACTGAAGAGGGGCTTCTCTCAATGTAGTGCACTTAAAAGTTTAGGCATAGCCTGGTGTGTAATAGCCATGAAGCGCAAAGGGAGAATGCAGTCACTTCTTCTTGCCAAAATGTTCTTTTCCGGGCTGGAGTGGTGGCTCAGTGGTTTCGGCACTTGCCTGGCAAGCACGAGGACCCGGGTTCAAACCCCAGCACCACGTACACAACTAAGTGTTGGAGCAACTAAAGCCATGTGAAAAACTAAATAAAGTTGTTTCTCTCTTTCTCTGTCTCTCTCACTGTCCCTCTCTCTTTAAAAAAAAAAAAAAAAAAAAAAAGTTCTTTTCTTTTGTTCTTCTTGTGGAGGCGTTGATACCCTCATGAGAAATTTTGTTGTTTCCATAAAAGTCCCGAAGGTAGTAAAATGGAGTTATTTAAAAATATCCATCCCTGGTCCCATCTCTGAACAAAATCATTTGCATAAACTTAAGGGGAAAATGTGTATTTTTGCCTGAAATACCCGTATTTGTTGGTTTTTATAGACTACTGTAGTGCTTCTGTACATTCTCTTACTTTTATTCTTTAGATGTTTTGCTATTGTTCTATTCTGGGACCATAAGAGTCTGTTATGCTGTCTGTATTTGACATAACTTAAATAGCTCCTATTTTACAGAATCAGAGTTTTATTTAATTAATGAGCTTTTTTTAATATATAGACATAAGAAAGGACAGTAAAACTTCTAGGAAGAAAAAACCTCTGATTTTTAACACATTCTCATGGTGCTTTCTTTCATTTGCTAATTATTTCAGAAGAAATTAGCATACTAAGACAGTACTTCAAAATTTCAGGAAAACTGGAAAGTAGAACTTTAAGGTAACTTGAGGATGTGAATGCAAACCCACATAGAAAGTGGTGGATATTTGAATTTTCTAAATAACTGAAGGAAGATTTCCACTCTTCTCTTTCTTTAGATTTTTTTTTTTTTTAAAGAGGGACAGTGAAAGAGAGAGAAACAACTTTTTTTTTTCGTTTTTCACATGCCCTTAGTTGCTCCAACACTTAGTTGTGTACATGGTGCTGGGGTTTGAACCCGGGTCCTTGTGCTTGCCAGGCAAGCACCGAAACTGCTGAGCCACCGCTCCAGCCCTCTTTAGATTCTTGAAGGGGATATTCATTGATCTAATTTTATGGATTCATTATAGGATTTTTAATCAAGTTGTTAAAACAGTATATTTTGAATTTTCTTGTACACTATGTGACCAACGTATTATATTGGGATTTTTTTAAATTCCAAAATTATTTTTACACAAAAGGACGGGCTTCAGGTTAAAAGAAGATCTAACTACTGTGGTAACATTTAACTGTTAGCTTCTACCTAGATAGGTTGACTTTTATTCTGAGGTTCGTAGACCTCATGTCTTTGGTAGGTCCATGAATGCCACAAAATATTATTTGATTGTGTTTTTTTTTTCTTTTTAAAGACAGAGGGACAGTGAAAGAGAAAGAGAATCAATTTTATTTAGCTTTTCGTCTGGTTTTTGTTGCTCTGACACTTCATTGAATATGTGATACTGCCATTTGAATCCATATCCCCTGGCAGCCAGACAAGTGCCATTACTGCTGAGCCACAGCTCTAGGCCTTTGATTCTGTTTTTATAGGAAGAGAATTCATTGATTTTATGATTCTCAAATCATTCTCTTACTCCCAGTCTTTTCTACTCATTTGTGGAGTGGTAGTCGGGTGTAGTAGGGATTAAGTATCTTAGGCTGTTCCAAAACAGTTGTTTTACAGAAGCAAAATCTTCGGCCTAGAGGCTGATTTCTTTGGATCTTTTGCCCCTTTAGCCCATCCTGCAGTCTCCGCCTCCATCAGTCATCTTGGGCTTGGGGAAGTACTTCTGCATCCCTCTGGGCAGCATCCAGCATTCTTTGGATCATCCCCTGATTTCTTTCCTTCCTATGGTTTATGGAAGCCATTGCATGACCTTGCCACCTCCTGGAGTTAAAGATTGGAGTGGGAAGGATGGGACAATTGCAATACAGTCTTACAGGGTCCTGGGCCTCTCAGTTTCAGCCATCTGCCTCTGCAGATAGGACTGGGGGGGAGGGTGGATGTGGCATAAATTTGTGACATTTTCTTGCTTTGAATACTACTTCTTAATCATTCTGTAATTGCTTCATTCAATACATTAGGAGGAAAAAGTCTTTCTTATGTTGAAGTGGAATGATTAAAAAGTATTCTTCTACTTTTAGATATCCTAGACTTGTTTTGTTTTGTTTTTCATGTGTCCTTTATTGTTCTGAGACTTTATTGTGTGTGTGGTGCTGGGGTTTGAACTTGTGTACTTACTCATGCCAGGCAAGCGCCATAACTCATAAAAGGCAAGAGCCACCACTCTAGCCCCTATTTCCCAGACTTTTAAGAGATATCTTTTAACATCTGTTATTAAGTAGAGTTTTTCTTAAAATAATGTCTAGTTGAACATTGTTTTACAGAGAACATGCATATATATCAAGTTCCGTTAAACCAGGTGTTACTTTAGAAAAAGTATTTCATGTTAAAGTTCTCAGGGTCTTATGATTTACTGAAATAAAAACAAATTGATAAATTTCTAGAGCAACAAGAAAATCCTAATAGTAGCTCTAGGAGGTACTTGAAGTTGAACTTCAAGTTATGCTGGTAATTTTCTTATAGAAGTTTATTTGTTGGATCAGCCCAGAGTTGAATAGAGTAATCAGTTTATTTGGTTTGATATAGCTTTAGGCAGTTTGCAGCAGGGCACTGGTTTGTTCTTTCCTTAAGTGTACCTGAGTAAAGAAGTGTACCTTACCTGGTTTGTTTACTTGGGGTCAAGAAAAACCATTAGTATTCTCAGAAATCCTTTGAAGGCTTATGTTTGGTAATCTAGGTTCAGATCATAGGTTTTATTTACTGAGAAATTTTACATAGTTTAACAGAGACTATTATTTTTGTTGCATATTTTAACTTAACCATTCTTGCAACATTAGCAGTCTAAAGTCAATTATGGGTTCACAAAAAGAAAATTAAGTTGTCATCATTGCTGATCCTGGGACAGAATTGTATCACATTATAAATGATGACACCACCAGATTGCTTCTTTAAGTAAACCCAGTATATTGTCACTTTAAGGGATTTAGGGGCATACTGCTTAATGGAATTAACAGTTTTGCCTTGAATTATAAAAATATGTTGAGGAAGTGTTAGAGGACATAAAAGATTGTTAATGACAAGCTTCAGCAATGTGATTGTAAAAATGTAAAATAAGACTTTCTAGATCAAGCTTTTCAAAATAGTCTACAGATTCATGCAGGTCTGTGGCCTGTTAGGTCTCTGTGATGGGGCATGTACAGACCTTGTAAAGAAGCAACTAGATGTTTTTATAGTAGTTTGTTACAAAATATGATTTGGCTGTTGAAAACAATAATAAAAATATTAGTGTATATTATCCTTTTTCCTAGTAATTCATTTTTCTGCTATTTTATAAGTGATGGATTGAGAAAGAACAAAAACAAAAGCTAGTCCTTTATCACAGAGAGTAGTACTCAGAATGATGGGCAATATCTGCATTACCTTAGAACTTGTAATGCAAGACCTACTGAAATAGACTACCTGGGTTGGGTCCTAGGAATCTTGTTTTATCTATTTTTTATTTTTTGAGAGAATCAATTTTACCTAGTTTTTCATGTGGCTTTCATTACTCCAAAGCGTCGTTGTGTACATGGTGCTGGGGTTCGAACCCGCTTACCTGCATATGCCAGGCAAGCAACTTAACCGCTGAGCCACCACTACTACAAGAATCTTGTTTTAACAAGTTATCCTGATGATTTTTTGTGCACTTGAAATTTGAGAAGCATTGTTCTAGACCAGCACTGTCCAGTAGAACCTTCTGCTGTGATAGAAATGTCCTGTTTCTGCAATGGAGCTTTTGAGCCCTTAATGTAACTTTTGAGCCCTTAAAATGTGGATACTGTGATTGAATAAAATAATTATGAATTTCATTTGGTATTAGACAATTTAAATTTAAATAACTGTACATGGCTGGTACACTGGCATTGGACAGCAACTTTAGACCCTTTAGCATTCAAATCCCCTTTGGAGTAATGGTTGATTTATTTTTTCTTCAACTTACTGTAAAGGCAAACGTAATATGGAACAAGACTGCCCTTTAGTCTAAAAGGATAAGCAAGTCATATAATTAAACTTGACACTGTTTAGCCATTTATATTTACCTATTTATTTTTATCTGGAAGTTGATTTGAGTGTTCAGAAAATAGTAGGATCAGAAAATAAGTTTGGATGTGTCTCAAAGCCTTATAAACAGTAAGGTAACCAGCTGTGCCAGCTGATACTTACACGACCCTTCACATTTGTGGCTAATGTGCTTGGTGTCTTTAATTGTGACTTCTGAAACTTTCTTATAAAGATTTAAGACAGGTAGCTTGTAAGTGCAGTACTATAGTTCTGTAGTTCTCATTAGAAATAATCCTGGTTATGAGGGTTCTCATTACTTTAGATAGTGGAGATTTTTAACTGTAAAATATTCCAGGTGTATCTGTCAGTTGACTTAAAGGATGGTTTTACAGTGTATAAAGGGAATCTTTTTTATAACATTCACTAACGCTTCCTCGAAAGACTGAGTCTTTTTCTCTAACCCTTTCCTATATAATTAAAAATTAATTTGATAAAAGATGGTATTTCTTTTGCTCATTCAGGGTTATGTATACTTTTCCCTTTTCCATCTGCTTGTATTTCCAATTTTTAATTCCAAAGAATCAAGGATAACCTTGATTCTAATATGTTTATAAATATCCATTGCAAAATTGGAAATTATTTTGTCATTGACAAGTGGATGGAATTTTGGCTGTAGAAATTAAGTGAAGGGTCACATGTAGAATTATATCTTTTAAAAATACTGTTCAGGGGGCTGGAGTGGTGGCTCGGGGGTTACAGCGCTTGCCTGGCATGCACAAGTACACGAGTTCAAACCCCAGCACCAAATACCCAACGAAGTCTCGGAGCAACAAAAGGCACATGAAAAACTAAATAAAAATTGTTAAAAAGAAATGCTGTCCAGGGGGCTAGAGAGGTAGGACAGTTAGCAGAGCACTTGCCTGGCATGCACGAAGACCTGGGTTTGAACCCCAGTACCACATATACAGCGCAGTGTTGGAAAAACAAAACGAGATGAAAATATAAGTAAAATTGACTCTTTCTATCTCACTCTCTTCTTAAAAAAAAAAATGCTGTTCAGTCATAATAAAATGAGTCTAATCAAATAGCAGTTTTAAACACATTTGCTGGGTTTTAGGTTTTCAAGAAAAAAATTGTTGGTCATTTAGGCAGTGACTCTTAAAGAATGAGACCCAGTAAGAGGTGCCCAGTGTTGTTTACAGGCTTAGAATGTTAGAATGAGGAGGTTCTTTAAAGATGATGGCTACAGCTGCCAACATAGCAAGATTTATTCGTTTCTTTATGGCATAAGTTAATGCTTATTGTCTCTCATTGGGTTTACTGTAAATCATCCCTGTTTTCTCACTCTCAAGTTTCAGTGAGTGAATATGTGGGAGGTTTTCTGGGCTAGGGCTTCTGTTTTAGCTGAAAATGACATGAATATCACTGATTAGGGGCTTGACATTTTGTAACATCTGTTTTGGGCTATTTTGTTTAACTTTCTCCAAAGGGTTTCAAGTTCTAGATCTTTGGGCATGTAATTTGAGTTCTTGATAGAGGGTCTGAAGAATTAGAAAATCCATCTTTTGGAATTGAGGTCTGATCCCAAAGCTTGGAGGTTCCTTGCTTAGAGTTTGTTCTCATTACTGCTGCTGGTTCCTGGAATGTTCAAGATCTTACTCAAAGACAGTGATTTCATAAGCCATACACAAATACCAGTCTCCTTATTTACCCATATAATCATACACTATTCTCTCTGTATTTCTGTTGTTTCATACTAGCAGACCTCTTCTCTGGGTGTTCTAAACTGTGTTGATATTCCCTTTTTAAAAAAATTTGAGACAGTGTCTCATTAAGTTGGCCAGGTTGGCCTCCACCTCATGGTCTTACTGCCTCAGCCTCCTAAGTGTCTGGGATTACCTGTGAGCACCATGGCTCCCTGCTGCATGCTTACTCTTTTTTCTCTTATTTTTTTTCACATTTTTATTGGTGCATTATAGTTGTACATTATGGTAGGATTTGTTGTTTTATATTCATACATGTACACAGTATAACAGTAAAATTTGGCCGATATCTCTCCCCAGTATTTCCCCCCATCCCTTGTGTTCTTCCGCCATCCTCTGGTCTCTTCTACTGATTTCCCTTTGTTTGTTTGTTTTTTTTTTTCTTTTTACTTTTCCACTTTTTATTGACCATGTGGGAATTATTTATTTCCCTCCCCCTTTTTGCATGTTTACTCTTTTTGAAGAGAGAGACAATTTATACTTTTTTTTTTCATCCTTTTTTTGTTTGTTTTTCTTACACTTTAGTTGTGTATATGGTGCTGGGGTTTGAACCCAGGTCCTCGCACACGCCAAGCAAATGCTATACTGCTGAGCCATCTCTCCAGCCCTAGCATGTTTGCTCTTGAGCTAAGTTTTGTTGCTGCTGTTATTGGTGGGGTTGAAGAAAGATACTCTAGTTTAAGATTTATGAGTTGCTGGGTTTTACAAATGTTGACATCATAATTAGATTCTCCTAAGTAAAGCTTCCTTGTAGTTTCTTGGGAGTGCAGAAAAGCAGGGTAGGAAGTTACTTCTGAGGACATCTAGTCCAGTCTCAATATTCTATAGATGATGGAAGGGGGCCTTGTCATGTAAATATTTTGAGAAGCCACAGAATTTATCTATGACCAACTCACGATTAAATCAATTCTCATTTTACTGTAGCGTTTCTTCCCTGACCTCCAAGAGTTAGGGATCTTGAAAAGTCACATACGAGAATTTCCTTTAAGAATTTATGGAGAAAATATGGGGAAGAAGTGCTTTGAGATTAGCAGTCAACCTGTGAAAAGGTGCATCATTTTAAAAATATTCTTTAAAACAATGAAGATATCTACAAAATTTTGCTTGTCTTAAATAAATAAGAATGAGTGGGTCTGTTTGGTAAACTTTCTTACTGTCTTGTTTACTAGAAATGTTTTGGCATGCCCCTCTCTCATAACATGACCAAATGCTCATTATTATTTTGGTAACTTTTGTTTTTTATTTTTTGCTTACTAGAAACTTTGACATGTTCTTTATATCATGATGAGATACTTGTATGTTCTTTACTTTATTGCAAATAATATGAATGATAAGATATTTTTCTCATTTGCTTATTCAACTATTTACTTTTTTCCCCCCCAAGAGAAGGACAGTGAGAGAGAAAGAGACAGAATCAATTTTTATTGAGTTTTTCACATGGCTTTTGTTGCTCTGACACTTAGTGGTATATGTGAGTGCTGGGGTTTGAACCTGTATACTTTCACATGCCAGGCAAGCACCATAACCTCTGAGCCACCGCTCCAGCCCCTCAATTATTTATTTTTATAACTTGGGGTTATAGGTTCCAGACCTGTCTGTAATAGATGTTTGCTTTAAAGCCACTTAATTTTTTAAACTAGAGGTTTTTTTTTTTTGTTAATGCAGCATAATGAAACCCATGCTGATTAATAGGCATGGATTATTATCATGAATCTTCATGAATAAGTGCCAGTTATTCTAGTCTTATCCAATGAGGAAACTGAGGTACAGAGATTGAGTTACTTGTTTACAGATATAGAACTGGTCACGAGGTGATTTGACTCTATTGCCTTGAATTTTTTTTTTTTTTATTTTCCTAGAGAGAGAAAGAGAGAATCAATTTTATTTGTTTTTTCCTCTGGTTTTTGTTTTTCTGACACTTAGTTGTGTATATGTTGCTGGGGGTTTCTAACCAGCACTACATATGCAACTGTTCTAGCACATGCCAGGCAAGCATGATGCGCTGAGCTATCGCTCCAGCCCTGGGACCTGCGTTCTTAAGCACTGCAGTGTGCTACATTTCTCTGTGCACTGCTATCTCACTACTTACTATTGCTGTAAAACATGGACCCTGCTGCCCATGGCACCTCCATGCCAAAAGCTCACGTTTACCCTTCTGTTCTGTTCCTCCTTACAAATGCTTCTGAAGTTTCAGGGGTGCTTCTTACCGGATTTATCTTTCTCAGTGTTATACTGTAAAAATTTCCATTTCTTTTTTGTAATCAGTTGTCTACTGCTACTGCCTATGACATTCCAACTTTTATAACATGATAAGGCTAGTTCCTTGCCTTAATTAAATATCCTTTGTTGGAAGCATGTTTGCTTGTTCAACAAATAGATTTCTTAAAAAAATAAATATCCTTCATATCTCTTAATAATTTGGAAGTAAGTTTCTCAGAGGATTACTATTAGCTTTATTAATAGGATGGCTGCCCAGCAGTCAGTGAGCAGTCATTACAGCATAGTGGTGAAGGGTATGGATGCTGTAGACATACTGCTTGGGTTTGAATCCTAGCTCTGCCACTTACTGGCTGCGTGATCCTCTCCAGGCCTTAGTTTCTTCATCTAAAGTGGGAATAATAATAACCTGTGTCATAGGATTGTTTTGAGGAGCAAATGAGTTAATTTTTGAAACTGCCTGGTGTTGTAAGTGTACTGTGTAAAGATATTCTAATTTTTTAAAAATAGGGTATCACAGGGTATTACAGTTTGGATATGAGGTACTCTCAGCAAAGTTGTTAATGCAGGGATATTCAGAGGTGAATGATTAGATTATGAAAGCTGTCACCTAATTGGTCCATTCTAGTTTGAATGGGCTGACTGGGTGGTAACTCTAGACAGGTGGGGCACGGCTAGGGAAGGTGGATCAATGGAAGGGTGCATCTTTCCCTCTGCCATTTCTCTTTGCTTCCTGACCCCTGCCCTGAGCTGAGCAGCTTCCCCCTGCTGGGCCCTTCCCCCATGATGTGCTTCTTCTCTCTGGGCCCACAGCTATGGGATTGGCTCTCAGTGGACTTAGGCTTCTGAAACTGTGAGCCCTGAATAAACTCCATCCTCTAAGTTGTTCTCATTGGTTGTTTTGTTCACAACTACTCTAAAACAGAGCCTTAATGAATAAGGAGAAGTTTGAGAACCACTGGTTTAGAGGACCTTTAAATTTCTTTTTATTCAACAAGGTTTATTGAGTGAAACTCTGTAAGACATAATGCTATAGGGGGGAAAATGACCTAGAGCTTTCTCTTAAAGGATTTGTAGTGTACAAGGGAGATAAGATATTCATAAATACCTGTACACAGATTGATTGTGTTATTGTGGTGTGACCTGTGGAAAGTGTCATAAAATAAGAAAGATAAAGTGCTTTGAGAGCTCTGAAAAGGATGAGGTAGGGAGTCAGAACTTGTTGAGTTAGGGCATGTAGTAGAGTTGGGAGGATAGGCAGGATTTGGATGTGTTGGAGACTTGGGTGAGGTGGGGAAGAAGTCCCTAGGTAGAAGGAAGCCTAGGATCAGAGGCCCACAGTAAATATATCCATTCAGCAAATATTTGCAGAACATCTCCGTGCTAGGTGTCAGTAAACATGTGGAGTGCAGAAATAAAACAAAGCTCCTTCCCTCAGGGAGCTTATATTTTTAATGTATATTTGAATATACAGAACAGTAACGAAAATTAAGCAGGTTAACGAGACAGTGAATAGATGTCTACAACTAAGAAAACATGATGCATTTCTAAGGGTGTCTTTTGAAGGAACCCAAGGCAGAGCTCGATGGTTTTTTTCCTTGCAATGAGTGGATTGTGCTATTTTCCATATTCAGTTCTCAGTCTCTTGCTCTGGGCCTGTCTAGACATTTCTCTACCTTTGAGACTGGAGAACAAGTAAGAGTGTCTTCCTTAGGCCTTCCCTTTCAGTGTGTGCCTGAAGTGATCTGATCTCTCCCTGCAGCATTTCCAGTGACAGATTTAGCCTATTTAACTAGTTTGGTATTTCATATTGAATTACTTTGTCTTTTCTCTTAGTGTTGCTCACTTATTCTACAAGTGTGTGATGCCCATTTCATTTCATTGTGTTTCAGCCATTATTGGGCACTGGGAACTTGAAGATAAATGTACATAGTCTCTGCCCTTGTGGAATGAATGCACAGTCTATTAGAAGAGACAGAAAGGTAAACTGCTACTACAATCATGATAAATATTAAGTTAGAGCTGTGTCTAAAGTTTTGTTAGAACACAAGAGGGAACAACCATCAACCCAGGGGAGTTGTCCAAGGCTTTTGAAAGGAAGGAACTTTTAAACTGGTTCTTGAAAGTTGATTTGGAGTTTGATATTCAGAGATTTGAGATTGGTGTCTCTGAGTTTGGAGATAGTTTTATACATAGGAAATGTACTGCAAGAGCATAAAGGTGAACTGTTGATTTATTGTGTCTGGAGTACTCTATCTAGGGAGCTGTGGAGTACAATGGGCACAGGCTGGAGGCAAGGATTGGATTTTTTTTTTTGGATTGGATGTTTGAGGGTGATGGTAAGCAGTTGGATTTGTGAGGGCAAAGAGAAGTTTCCGTGGGGGAGAGTGGCCTGATTTCCAAGCTTGGGCAGTAGAGGTAGGTAACTTTAGAACAGTGGTGCTCAAACTTCACTGCATCTTAATATCATTTGAAGAGCTTTTAAAAATATAAGTGCCATTGGACTCAGTACCACATGCCCGTAATTCCAGCGGCTCAGGAGGCTGGAGAGGAGGATTGCAAGTTCAAGGCCAGTCCCAGCAACTTAGCAAGGTCCTAAGCAAGTTAGGTCCTGTCTTTTTTTTAAAGAAAGAGGGACAGTGAGAAAGAGAGAGAGAGAGAATCAATTTTTATTTAGTTTTTCTTGTGACTTTCGTTGCTCCAACACTTCGTTGTGTATGTGGTGCTGGGGTTTGAACTCGCGTACTTGCACATGCTAGGCAAGCGCCGTAACCGCTGAGCCACCGCTCCAGCCCGTAGGTCCTGTCTTAAAAAATGAAAAGGGCTGGGAATGTAGTTCAGTATTAAAGTGCACCTGGGTTAAATCTCCAGTACCAAAAACTTAAAATAAATAAATAAAATACGAGTGCCCATGTTGCACACAATGAAATCAGCTTATCTGGAGGGATTAGATTGTTTGTAACTTCCCAGGGAATTCCATTTTGTATCCAAGTTTGCGAACCACTGGTTTAGAGGATCTTGCCAATAAAGTGTGAATTAGGATTCTGTTGTAATGGCCTGGCTAAGTGCCAGGACAAGGGGAGACAACCAGACATTATTCTTTTTCTTTAATTTTCCATATGGTTGCTATCTCCAACAAAATTGGGCCCTCCACAAGTGCAAAGTCCATTCTTTGTACTTTGAATTCCTCATAGAGATTTTTGCATAGTATGTTCTCAATAAATACTTGCCTTCATTAAAGTTTTCCTTTATTCAGGTACTCAAAATTGAGTACTTGGGATATTTCTATTTTGTTTACTTCTCTCCCTTTTTGTTATTACATAGAACCTCCCTTGTGGATGAGAGAGTGGATGGAGATGAAACTTTTTGGTCAGCTTTAATCAGCACTATGAAATTAAAGTTAAAATGCATTAATAAGAACAGTAAGTCTCATGAATTTGGCCTGTTCATTGTTAGCACAAATAGGTAAGTTTACCTTTAACTCTTGGCATCTGTGTCAAAAACCCCGTTAAGTATTCTTGAATTGCATCCTTTTGGTTGTTTACTCTTTTTACACTTCTGGAACTGACTTTTCTTTCTTATTTAAAAAAATTTTTTTTTTTTTTAAAGTATCAGGGATTGAACCTGGGGTGCTTAACCACTGAGCCACATTCCCACCCCTTTTTATTTATTTTTTACTTTCAGACAGGGTCCCTCTTAAGTTGGCTTTGAACTTGCGATCCTCCCTTGGCCTCCTGAGCTGCTGAGATTATAGGTTGTGCCTCCATGCCTGACTTGTTTCAAATCTTGATGACTCTACTATATGTATTTCCATTCCTACCTTTTCCTGTGACCTATATCTTCATTTCTAGCCACATACCAAGCAACTTCTTCACCTGTCCCACATGTAAAACTGAACTTAACATCTTTTTCTGTAAACCTGAGCACAATTGTTAGGCATGTGGTGAGAATGAAATGGATTTGGCCAGGGGAATAGGACCATTAGGATTATATCCTTTACAGTAGTCTCTGCTTTCCCTGATACGCCCCTAAGCATGCATGCACAAGCACACACGCACAGGGAAATAGGTGTACAGGGAAATAGGTAAACGAGAGGCCATTTCCACCTACATGTGAGATCTTTGAAGTTAGCTTCATGTAATAAATTCTTTTAACCCAGCCTTTCTCTTCTTTCTCATTGTTGCTTCTTTAAGGTCTTACTTACTTATTTGTTTTTTAGTGTTAGGGCTTTCCTATCCATGAAAATTTAATGTATACTCTTTATACTGTGTATTTGTTTATTTGCTATATAGTCTATATTTGTTCAATACACAGACATGATATTTTTACCCCCCAAGAACTGATACTTCCTCCATGGGGCCATACTGCTCCAGTGAAAAGGCCTGTTTTAACCTTAGCTGGAGGCTGCTGAAGGCCTGGGAACAGAGGAATCAGAGTCTGCTCTACCTCCTCCCACAAAGAAGCTTCCTGAGACTCACAACTAACTGCTGCACTAGAGCTTGTGGACAGGGTCACAATAATAAAAGTACTGTGTTGTGCCTATTATATATATATATATATATATATATATATATATATACACACACGTGTATATATATACACGTGTGTATATACATATAGCTGATTCAAAGATTTCATAGCTGGGTATAATTATTATTTGTGATAATTCTATTTTCTGTTCTCTGGTTTTTAAAAATAATTTTATTGAAATGTAATTTCAATATCATAAAACTCATCTGTTTTTATTCTATACTTTTTATTTTAAAGAGAAATGGTAGTAGTGACCACCAACTTGGAGAAGCATGACAGCCAGTAGGAAAAGCAGTATGGAGGCATAGCTGATCCAAAGTCAGTCTGCCGGAGAGGGTGGAAGGCAAGGTCCTAACTTGAGCACTGTGCTCACTGCAGGCATGGGACTGTGTTTCAGTAAATGCCCTTAAAATTGAGTAGACTGGCGGTTTCACTCATGGTGTGGGATGAAGACTGGGGAGCTAGTGTCAGGGCAGTGCTTTGGGGAGCCTTTTAAGCCCCTGGGCAGAACTGCTGTGATGGGCACCTGAAGGTGTAATGGGCACATATATTTTGTGACTTGTACTAGCATCCCCCTTCCTCTCTGGAAGAAAGCAAGCGAGATAGAGGAGGAGTGGATGGGGGGAAGGATTGATCTTTTTTTTTTAATTTTTTTTTTAAATTTTTTTTGAAGGACAGTGTGAGAGAGAGACAGAGAGAATCAATTTTTATTGAGCTTTTCACATGGCTTTTGTTGCTCTGACACCTACTTGTGTACGTGGGTGCTGGGGTTTGAACCCGTGTACTTGCACAGGCCGGGCAAGCCCCGAAACCGAGCCATCACTTCAGCCTGAAAGAATTGATCTTACATTAGATAGCAAAGCCTGAAATTCTTGAAGTTATCATTATTTAACTGGAGTTACCTACAAAAGTATTAGGGAGTAACTATGGGGGTCTGTGTATTTAATCTCTTTGCTGTCATTATTCTGTTGGCAGGGGAGAGAACACCAAGGAAATAAAACAGGAAGCTACTAAGTTTTTATTAGAATGGAAGAGGGGTGGGGTTCAAAGATTGAGGTGGAACTTTGCTCCTGGCCTGAGGAAAGCCTTGTGTGGTGGAGGATTCAGCTGTGCAAACAGGGCAGCCAGTGGGGTCGAGCACTGTGGAGTAGATTGGGTTCAGTTGTCAGGAAGGGCCAGGAGTATGATAGGACAGAGAAAAACCAAGACATCCTTGTCCCTCCCAGAGTTGTAAAATAATTAGAGCAAAGATGTATTGAGTGCTTATAGTATGCCGGGCACTAAGCATTTTATATTTAGTGTCTTGCTAAATCCGTCAACATGTGAGGATGTAGATTCTGTTACTAACACCCATTTTATAGATGAGGAAATTGAGGCACAAGAAAGGTGAAGTGGTTTGTTCATGTTCCCATGATTGCTTGTTCTTATAGATGTATAAGTGCAGGCCATTGGAGACCCTGTCATGTGGATACAGCTTGACAGGACTGCAGCTGTCTTGAGTCATAATCACCGTGAGTGACCCTGAGTAACCCTGTCTGGTTTTTCCTACATAGTTTCCCATCAAACCATAAATAGATAAAACCATTAGAATCCTGTGTGAGGTTTTACTGTTGGACCCTAACTCCAGGGATGCCCCTGACTCTTAGATATTATCTTAAAATAATAAATTATTCCAGCCAGGATGAAGTCACTTTTGTCCTCATCCATAAATAAACTTTTCTTTCTAACCCAAATTGCAGTGCAGCTGTTCTTGCTACCCTGCTCCCCCTGTTGTCCCCCCCCAGCGCCCCAAGGACCATGCTTCTGTCGTAAGTCCCTCAGGAAATTGCACTTTGTGCAGTCCTAGATCTGTCTGCTGTTTGTTCTTCCATCTCACAGCACCTTGGTGCTGGTCCTTGTATGCTAGGACTTGGTTGTTCAGGAACACCTGTGTTGAAGTAAGTGAATCCACTGCTTCTGGGACCATGTCTGCTGCACTATACCTCTCTTTGAAGTTGTAGCTTACATGGATGATCCCATAATCTTTACTTAAATCATTTAGTCTTCAGTTTACTACTCCAAGTTCACTCCGAGACTGGCGACCAAAACACTAAAAATAATATTGTCCTAGAGAATATTTATAGTTTTTTCACTTTCTCTTCTTGAGTACAGACTGTGCCTTATCTGGAAAATACCACTTATTTTGGGAATCTGGAGTTGGGCATCTGAATGGTGAGGCATGTCTAGTGGTAGTCATGTTGCAAGTTGCATACTTCATAAGAACTTTGCCGTGCACTTGGAGTTGGGGTGACAGATGTGATTGCTGGGGAAATAGACAAGACTAGTATTTAAATTGCAGTGAAACAAATTAAGTAGAACAGTAAAAGGGACATAGAAGCAGGTGGGGAGGTTAGGAAGAATTTCCTAGAAGAATAGGATAAATAGGATAAATAGGAGTTTACCAGGCAGATAAATAATTACAGAAAATTTAAAATTAAATTGCCGGAAAGAGGCTTTCTTCTGTTATTATTGCAGTGTGTCTAGATTTTTAATGTAGTAGGAAGAGCTTGTAACTGTAAAACTTTATCCCTCCATTCCCCATCCTGTATCTTTTTTTTTTTAAATTTAACTCAAATCAGATTTTAATAACTTTTTGGTGTAGGCTGGTGGGTATCAAACCCAGGACCTTATACATGCAAAACACAAACCCTACCACTTAGCTGCACCTCCAGTTAATAACATTTTTATTGGTGCATTAAAGTTGTACATAATGATGGGTTTTGTTGTTACATATTCATATGTGCAAACAATATAACAATATAGTTTGGCCAATATCCTACCCAGGCACTCCCCCTGCTCTCCTGTCCCTTGGTCCCCTTTCTTCTACCAATAGGCACAGAATATTACCACCCCCCTTGCCCTCTATTTCTTCCCTCCTGTGTTTCCTCCCCTCTCTCCTTATACCTCTACTGCACTAGACTTCCTTAGTTCATCTGTTAGTTTGTATTTGAACAGTTCTTTATGTAATCTTATCCTTCCCTCCCCCTTTCTTTTATTTAACTCTAGCTTCCACAAATGAGAGAGAAGATAAGACTTTTGAGTTTCTGAGTTTGGCCAATTTCACTTAGCATGAGATTCTCCATTTCGATCTATTTGCCAGCAAATGTCATAATTTTATTCTTTCTAGTAATTGAAAGACTCCATTGTATGTATATACCACAATTTCTTTTTTTCTTTTTTTCAGGGCTGAGGACTGAACTCAGGGCCTTGCGCATGCTAGGCAAGCGCTCTGCCACTGAGCTAAATCCCCAACCCCTATACCACAATTTCTTAATCCTGTCATCTAGTGATGGGCATATGGATTGATTCCATAATTTAACTATTGTGAATTGTGTTGCTATAAACATTGATGTGCCTGTGTTGCTATAGTATGCCAATTTTAGGTCCTTTGGTAAGATCCCTAGGAGTGGGATAGCTGGGTCATAAGGAATGCTGTTGGGATTGGGATCATACGCTTTGGCAGTAGGGCTGAGTACCTGGGGATTATGTTTCCCACCAGGCCAGTCGTAGGAGAGGGATGTGCTACCCATGTAGAACCTACAGGCATAGTGCATCCCTGAGCTGAAGCAAGTTTTCTTGCTTGCATGAGGGGATGGTGGTTGGTCCACCTCCAACCAGGTTTTTGTAATTGCTCAGTTAGATTTTTCTTCTCTTTCATGAAAATGGTTGATGCCATTCAGAAGGTATTTAGACATTCAACACAGATGTTCATTGAGTACTGACTCTGGGTGGGGAGCAGAGAAAGTGAGGACCACAGATAGAATGTGCATTCTTGAAGTAGAACATGCATTCCAATAAAGTGTACCAATCTCAGGTGTACTGCTCTATGGACTCTTACATGTCTACATACTTGTGTAACCACCACCCTCAGATCAACATTGAAGAATATTCCAGCCCCCATAAGGTTCTCTTGTGTTTTTCCCTCATAAGATCCTCACCCTACCCCATTCTCTTGGTGTTATTCCTTTTTTTTTTAAAGGGGACAGGGAAAGAGAAGCAATCTTTATTTAGTTTTTCATGTGAATTTCATTCCTCAGGCACTTTGTTGTGTTTGAACTCGCATCCTTGTGCTTGCCAGGCAAGTGCCTTAACTGCTGACTGCTGAGCCACCACTCCAGCCCATGATATGCTTTTTTTTTTCTTTTCTTTTTTTTTAAAGAGAGAAGGGCAGTGACAGAGAATGAGACAGAGAGAATCAATTTTTATTGAGTTTTTCACATGGCTTTCGTTGCTTAGACACTTAGTTGTGTAAGTGGGTGCTGGAGTTTGAACCCGTGTAATTGGGTATGCCAGGCAAGTGCCATAATCGCCGAGCCACCCCTACAGCCCTTCATCTTTCAAATTCTTTTTTTTTTTTTCAGGGGTGAGGACTGAACTCAGGGCCTGTGCATGCCAGGCAAGCGCTCTGCCACTGAGCTAAAACCCCAACCCCCTCAAATTCTTAATAATCAATTTCATTGCCAAATAAACCTTTTTCCTGTCTTTTGCCACTGCAACCCTTTTCTTTAGGCATCATTAAACAACCTTGGCATTCTCCTTTTCAGAACATTTGACTACCAGAGAGCTGTTTTTAAATCAAACCAACTCAGTCTTCCTCCTCACTGGAGGCAAGAAATTGTTTTCTGTGGAAGAATTGTACAGTATTTTTATTTTTCTGTTATTGAACAGGAGGATAAAGGGTAGGGTTTTTTCTTTCACCTTTAAGAAAATACTTTCATAAGTCACTTTTTAAACTTTTCATTTGAATTTTGAAGGGATTGCTGTTGTTTTTATCTGCCTGAAATTCTCTGGTAGCAGGTAATGCTTACTTTAGGTACCTGAGAATTAGAGATCTTTGGTTTTTTTGTGTTATGGTGTTTGTCCTAGAATTGCTGTTTTAAAATTCTATTCCAGAATTAGAACCATAAAGCTTCTAGGCTGAGAGAACTCATGCAAGGTTTAATAAGAAGTGTTAACTCCCACCCACACATTGGATCCAGCCTAATGTAAAACAGGGAATCCTGGGAAGCCACAGCATGCCCAGGTGTTTTCATGCTGCGTCCCTGTCACTGCCAATGTTGTTCCATTGCTTTTGTGTTCCTTCCCTTAGTTATTGCCTGGTCGGCCGTAAGTTTGGTTTTGCTAGGATAATCTGGGTTAAAAGTAAGCATTTTTGCATCTTTCTACAGCAGTCAAGGGTAGCTCTGATTTCTTTTTATAGTAGTGCACATGCTTGTGCTGTCTTTAACTTGCTTGACAGTTTATTGAGGAATGAGGTTTTTAGCAGATATTACTGAATCATTAATTCTTTAAGTAAGAAGTAAGTTCTTTGTTTGAAGTGAGTCATAATTCAAAAGTTTATCCAGAATTTTACTTACTTTCTGAAGAAACAAGTCTTTTTCTCAGCAGTCTGTTTAAGACGATATACGTTCCCTATCTGCCCAGCAAATTATCCAGACTTCTTAAGTTATTCTATTTTCTTTTTAACCATTTTGCTCTACTCTACACTTAGATTTGATCCCCCTCTCATAGTTCAGGACCTTCTTTTTAAAATTAGGTAAAGAATATCACTCTGAAATAAAGTGTGGGGTTTTCTCTTTGTTTCTTTTGATTTGGAGCTAAGAATGCTCATAAACTTTGGATGTAGGGAATCTGTGACCCTTCGACCCACAGGAAGCTGATTTGTAATTCTGTGCACCTTGGAAGCCAAGTCTGCATGTCTTATTGACACCTTATATCTGTGGAAATCCTTGAATGGTTACTGCCATATTTTCTAGACATGTCTCCTGGCCTTAAGAATCCTTCGCTCTGCCCCTTTCACTTAAGTGTATTTCAACAAAATAATTTAGATGTATCCTACCTCTTCAGAGGAGAAAGGAGAAAATGGGGCCGGGGGAGTCCATAAAAAACATTACATAAGGGAGTAAGAGCTAGTGTAGAATGTCTTAATCCCTGTGTTTCAGTTAGATTATTTTGGTTGCATTTAGAGTGGTGTGGTAGACTGAATATCATTGGTCCCTATTCTCGTCCTCCTGGAATAGTTTTCTGCATCCATACCCTGCTATAATATCATGGTGGATAGAATTATGCCCTGCCCCTGGATTTTGAGATTGACTATATGACTTGCCCAGTGGGATGTTAGTGGATAAGACAAGAGCAAAGGTTTGTGGTATACTTGTGTCAATGGGCTTATCCTCTAAAATACCTTTGCCATTACCTTAAGAAAGTAGCTATAGCTCCTGTAAGCCTATATCTCAGCTTGAGGTCACAGAGTAGTTCTGCTCCAGCAGACCGGTAGCTTAAAGCAGTGCCAACCAAACTCAGATGCCCGAGTGAAAATAAAATTCTTGTTGTATGCCCTGAGATTTTGGGTCATGTTTTTCTGCATTATTGTGGCAATAGATGACTAATACAATCATTGTGCTGGATCCAGGGCAGCTTCAAGGGCTTTAGTAAGCAGGCTTTCTCCAATGGATTTTTCTGCATTACGTCATTTGCAAGACTTCCTGTGGGTACGCCCACCCTTCTTTTTCCACCTACTGGCCTCCTCATCCTCCCTTTTGCTCTCCTGCTTTCTGTCTTCTGCTTCCTTATACATGTTTCCGCTCAGCTTTTCCGTGCCTTAGGCTCCTCATGGCTCATTCAGGCTCTCTTAACCTCAGAACTTCTAAACTTCTACTCTATTGGTTAAATGCTTTACCCTTCCAATATGTTTTATTTCAGAGTTGAGGAATAGTAGCTTTTTTTTTTAACCCCAGAAATGTCATATCCTTAGTTGTTGGCCTCTTTAGGTGGTCATTGACTGCTCAAACTGACCCATCTTATACAATTAGATGTGGCCAGAGATATGTTCTAAGGAGGGGGATATCTTGAGTTCCTTATTAATAGGGGCCACGAACATGTGGGAACTTAGTGACTGACAGTCAGTCTGACTCAGTGTTAAATGGTGCCATTACATGTTCCATGGAGTGGAATACTAAATAAAGTTTGTCAGTTTCCAGGCTCATCAGTTCCTTCCTCACCAGAGGAGACACTTTAAACTCTGCTTTTGCAAGCTTTTACTTTTCTGGCTGCATTCTATTTTTCTGTTCCCTATTTCCAGAATATTAACCTTCTGGCAAAAACACTGAGGGGTGAGGAACCTTTTTCAAGGGAAAGTGTAAATGAAGAAACCTTCTGTAGAAAGGAAAGCTGACTCTTCTTTAAGTCTGTCTAGTTGTTCCCAAAAACAAAACCTACCAGAGTCAAGAAGAAAATAAGTCAGTTTATTCTAAAGATTTAGGCTAGGTAAGTTATCCCATAGCATTTTTGTATAAGACAGATAGGTTTTGGGTACTATCATAAGTGGTGCTTTTAAAACATTTAAATTCATGATTGTTTTTTGTTAGTATATAGAAATAAAATTGATTTTTATATATTGTTTTTTTATATCCTAAGACTTTATTAAACTACTAGACTAAATCTAGAAGTTGTTTGTAGATTCTTTGTAATTTCTATGTTGATAGTTATGTCAAGTGTAAATAACCTTTTTATTGCTTCTTGTTTAATCTTTATGCCCTTCGGTTTGTTTTTCTGGTCTACTGCACTGGCTAAGCCCCCCTCAGTATGATGTCAAGGTTAAACATCCTTGCTTTGTTCCTGAATTTGAGGGAGAATAATTCCAACCAATTAACTAAGTTTTTTTTGTCAATGCCTTTTCTTAGGTTGAGAAAATTCTCTTTTGTTGTTAGTTTGCTAAGATTTTTTTTTAAATCATAAATGGATGTTGAATTTTGTCAGTTATTTTTATGTATCTGTTGAGATGATTGTGCATATATATTTTTCCCTATATTCTGTTGATAGGGTGAATTACATTGACAGATTCAATATTCCCAGGATATAATTCTCACTTAATCTGATGTTATTCTTTTATATATTGCGATGTTAAAATTGCTAATATTTTGTTAGAGTTTAGTGTCTTTTAAAAAAATCTTTGTCTTTGGTCTGTGGTTTCTTATATTGCCTTTATTAGGTTTGATGTCAGAGTAGTGCTGGGCTCATAACATAAGGTAAGAAATATTCCCTCCTTCTCTATCTTCAAGGAGAGTTTTTATAAAATTGGTAGTATTTCTTCCTTAAATATTTGGTAAAATTCTCCAGTTAAGCCATCTGAACCTAGACATTCTTTTTCCAAAGGCTTTTAACTACAAATTCACTGTTTTTTAATAGACACAAGACTTTTCAGGTTCTTTGTTTCTTCTTGAGTGAGCTTTAGTAGTTTGTGTCTTAAGAATTTATCTAATTCCTCTAAATTGCTGTAACTTATAGACATAGTTGTTAATACTTCATTATTGTCCTCTTACTTTTGGTTTGGTAATTTATATCTTTTCTTATAAATTATCATTTTATCTAAAAGTTTATCAGTATTGATTTCCCCAAAATAACTGACTTTCATTAAATTTTTTCTACCATTTTTCTGTTCTCAGTTCTGTTGATTTTGTTGTTTATGATTTTGTCTACTTGTTTTGGGGTTTAATTTGGCCTCTAGTTTCTTAGGTATAAACTTAATTGATGTATATTTTTTCTTTTCTAATAAAAGCTTTTAATGCTATAAACTTTTCTGTAAACACTGCGTAAGGTATGTTTCATAAATGTTCATATGTCGTGGTGTGAATTTTTTTTTTTTTTAAACAGGGCTGAGGACCAAACTCGGGCCTTGTGCATGCAAGCTCTCTGACACTGAGCTGAATCCCCAACCCCACGATTATTGTTTAACTGGAAATATTTTCTAATTTTCCTTGTTACTTTCCATTTTGATCCATGTTGTTTAGAAGTGTCTTTTATTTTGATGTATTTGTGAATTTTCCATTTATCTTTGTTTTTTATTTCAAATTTAATTCCTTTGTGGTAAGAGCATATTCTTTTTTTTTTTGAGAGGGGCAGTGAGAGAGAGGAGAATCAATTTTTATTTAGTTTTTCGTGTAGCTTTTGTTGCTCCCACACTTCATTGTGTATATGATGCTAGGGTTCAAACCCATGTCCTTGTGCATGCCAGGCAAGTGCCGTAACCACTGAGCCACCACTCCAGCCCTAACAGCATATACTTTAGTATAATTTCAGTTCTACATTTGCTGAAGTCTGTTTCATGGCTAGCGACATAGGCTGTTTTGTTCATTGTTCCATGTATATTTGAAAAGAATGTATAGTCTGCTTTTATAGGGTGGCATTTTCTGTAAATGTTAATTAGACCAAGTAGGTTAATTATGTTATTTGTATTTTTCATATTCTTATAAATCCCCCCACTTGCTTAATGGATTACCAAAAGGAGTGTTGAGTGTACAGCAGTAATTAGAATATGTACATTTCTTGCAGTTCAACCAATTTTTGCTTCATTTACATTGACGTTCTGTTGGCAGTTGCATACGTATTAAAGGTCATTGTCTCTTGATGAACTGATTCCTTTATCACTATTTGATGGCTTGCTATTGCTTCTAATATTCCTCTTGCCAAGTCCATTTTGCCTTAGCTTTCTTTTGATTAGTATTGACATGGTGTTTCTTTTCCCATTATCTTTTTTGTAAGCTATCAAAGTGTTCAGAGTGGACTTCTTGTAGAAAGCATGTATCTGGGGGTTGTGATGTCATCTGCCTTTTTACTAAGATGTTTAGATCATTTATATTTACTCTAACCTGTTCCTCCTTTCCTCTTTATTCTTGGTTTTAGGTAGAATTTTTTTTTAAATTTCCATTTTATCCTTTATTAGTATACTAATTATATTTCTTCCAAAAAAAAAAAAAGGTAGTGGTTGTCCCTAGGTTTACAATATACACCACAACCTAACTTCCCATATTATTTTAATTCCACATGCACTATAACAGCATAATAAATTTCTGGGTTTTCCCTTCCATCCTCTGTGACTGATATTGTCATACTTTTTCTTTCTTTCTTTTCTTTTTTTTGTAAACTCCACAATACACTTACTGTTTTTGCTTTTAGACAGTTCTTTTAGCATGGTCATGGAAAAAGATTTTTCACATGTATTTCAATTTTTGCCATTTCTGGAGCCATTTCCTTAATGTAGACACTCATTTTTTTTTCTGGTGTGATATGCCTTCTTTTTGAAGAACTCCCTTGTCTTGGAGAATAGTTATACAGAATTTCCTCAGCATTTTTGGTCTGATGTGACATTATGCCTTCATTTTTTAAAAGAGAATTCTGCTGACTTCTGGATTATTAGATGTTTCTCTTTTTCATTTTCTTAGTTTGATACTTCATAAATGTCACTCCATTTCTGTTTGGATTACAAAAACTCTGGTGAGTAGTTTGTTGATTTTTCTTTTTTCTTTTTCCTCAGATAATCTTTGCTCCTCTGACTGTTTTTAAGATTTCCTCTTTCATTTTTATTTTTAGTAGCTAACTCTGAAGCATCTAGGGCTCTGTGTGTGTGTGTGTGTGTGTGTGTGTGTGTGTATGTGTTGTTTTACTGGGATCTAACCCAGGGTCTTATACATCCTAGGCAAGCTTTCTACCACTGAGCTACATCCCTAGCCCTTTTAATTTTTTATTTTGTGACAGGGTCTCATTTAATTTGCTGGCCTTGAATTTGTGATCTTTCTGCCATGGCCTCCCAAGTAGCTGGGATTAGGCACGCATTCTTTTATTCTATGTGTTTATATACTGTTGGTTTATATATTTAACGTAGGGTTCTCTGAGCCTCTTTGATATGTGGTTTGATGATTTTTCGAGAATTCTCAGCCTTTTTTTCCTCTAGTATTGTTTCTGACTTGGTGTCCTCCCTCCTCCTTCTCCCTTCAGGGACCACAATTACATGTATAATGATATCATTTGATCACATCCCTCAGCTCTTCAGTGTTTATCCACATGCCTCCCAATCCCTGCTTCTTTTTTTCCTCTTTGTATTTTATTTTGGGGTTTCTGGTGACCTATCTTCAAGTTCATTGATTTCTTCCTTGACTGTGTTGTGCCCTTAATGAGTCTATCAAAGGAATTTTTCGTCTCTGATGACTAAGAAAAATTTATATCATTTTCATTTGACCCTTTTTGTTGAAGCTTCCCATCTGTTTTTGCATAGTGTCTCCTCAATTTGTTAACATATTAATCATTGTTATTTCAAATTCCCTGTCTGATGTTTACAACATGTGGGTCATCTGTCATTCTGTTTCTCTTGATTGTTTTTTCTTTTCTTTTTTTTTTTAAAGAGAGAGGGACAGTGAGAGAGAGAAACAACTTTATTTAGTTTTTCACATGGCCTTAGTTGCGTATGTGGTGCTGGGGTTTGAACCCAGGTCATCATGCTTGCCAGGCAAGCGCCAAAACTGCTGAGCCACCGCTCCAGCCCCTGCTTTTTCTTTTAATCTAGGTTCTTTCCCACCTACTGCTTTTTAAAAAATGTACAGGGAGAGAGAAAGGATCAAATTTATTTTCATCTGACCTTTGTTTTTCGGACCCTTAGTTTTGTATGTGGTACTGGGGTTTGAACCCAGGTCCTTACGCATGCAAGGCAAGCACTCAAACCACTGAGCCACTGCTCCAACCCCCTCCTACCCTCCTATTGCTTTTATTTTATTTTATTTTTTAAAGAGAGAAGGACAGTGAGAGAGAGACAGAGAGAATCAAGAATTAATTTTTATTGAGTTTTTACATGGCTGTCGTTGCTCTGACCCTTAGTTGCGTACGTGGGTGCTGGGGTTTGAACTTGTGTACTTGCGCATGCCGGGCAAGCGCCACAATCCCTGAGCCACCGCTCCAGCATCTCCTGTTGCTTTTTAATATGTCTTATAATTTTTTTGACTTTTAAACCTTCTATTAATCTTTCAAGACTTGGATATTTAATAATAAATTTCTGTTTGCATTTAGGAAATTGTTAAACTTGGTTATCAATCATGCTTAAGACCATCTTCAGATTACTATATTCTGATTTCTTTTTTTCAATGTAAAGGCCCTACTTATTTCCAGAAAATATAATGTAAGCCAGTAAGTTCTGTTTAGGTAGGGATGCCAGATTTTGACCATGAAAATACTGATGCCCATTTAAATTGTTTTGAATTGCCTATGCATATATTCATCGACTTATAAAAGAAAAATATTGCATGGAGATACTTAGCCTAAGAATTGCTCATTATTTATCTGAAATAAATTATTATTTATTTTATTTATTTTTTTCAGGGCTGAGGATTGAACCCGAGGCCTTGTTCGTGCTAGGCAAGCGCTCTGCCACTGAGCTAAATCCCCAACCCCCTGAAATAAATTAGAAGTAACTATGTTACATACCTTTCTTTACATTTCCCTGATGAAGTGACTCTCCCGAGCAGTTCTTTCTTTTGCATAACTCACTTAGCAAATTCCTTGCAGTGATAGCTCATTTTCCATTTCCATTGTAAGGTATCTTCTACTATAGTCATATTTACCTTCTACCTTTCTTTTTTGCCTATGAGCATGTGTTATGGAGAAAACACATTCAGCATTAGCATCATGAGCAGGTGCACTGAAAATGTACTGGCCTATGGTTAGCAATTCTGAAAACTGCCCTTTGGATTTGATTTGATATTTTTTTTCTCATTTTGTATTTTATTTTTTTTATTAGTTCATAATGTTCTTACATATTGGAGGAATTTGTTGCTACACATTCATATATGCATACATAATGACAGAGTAACTTAAGCCCAATCCTTATCCATCTTTTCCCCCTCTTCGCACACTCCCCACTCCTTTGTCTCCAATGTAATGACCACTATTACATATATAAAATTCATACACATTATATTAACTTTTGAATTTTCAAGATGTAAGTTTCTGCATGATTATTGTTTGGCTTCTCTGGGGAATCAAGAGTACCATACAGAATTAATAACCCCCCTTTTCCCTCCCTCTCTACCCTCCCTCTCTTGCCCTCCCTCTTTCCTTTTCCCAGCCTACCTGCCCATAGCTATAGTTTCTCAGGTTACGTGATACTTTAAATTTGGTGTGTCTAGAAAATAAACTTGTCTAACTTTCACCCTATCCTTGGTTTTACTGTTGCTTATGCAAATGAGAGAAAACATTTGACCTTTAAGTCTCTGGGTTTGGCTTAATTTCACTCAGCATGATTATTTCCATTTCCATCCATTTACATGTAAAAGCCGTAATAGCATTCTTTCTAATAGTTTAGTAGAATTCCGGTCGGTGTGTGCCTGCGGGCGTGCATGTGTGTCTCACAGCTTTTGGATCCATTCATCCAATAAGGGGCATCTGGGTTGATTCCATAATTTACCTGTTACAAATTGAGCTGCTGTAAACATTGATATAGCTGTGTCTTTGTAATATGCTAATTATAGCTCTTCTGGGACAATACCCAGGAGTGGGATAGCTGGATCATATGGTGGTTCTATTCCTCATTTTTTGAGGAGTCTCCACACTACTATCCAGAGTGGCTGTACCAGTCTGCAGTCCCACCAACAGTTAGTTGTTAGTGTTCCTTTCTTCCCACGGCCCCTCCAGTATCTGTTATTGTTTGTATTTTTCATTTTGCTATTTCTGATTGGAGTGAGGTGAAATCTTAATGTTGTTTTAATTTGCATTTCTCTGATTGCTAGTGATAAAGGAACACTTTTTCATTTATTTATTGGCTTTTTGAACTTCCTCTATTGAGAAGTTTCTGTTGAGTTCCTTAGTCCTCTTATTGATTGGCTTGTTTGTGGTTTTAGTATTAAATTTTTTTAGTTCTTTGTATATTCTGGATATTAGCCCCCTGTCAGAGGTGTAATAGCCCATGATTTTTCTCCTGTTCTGTAGGTTTTCTCTTGACTCTCTTGACTAATTCCTTAGCTGTAGAGAAACTTCTTAGTTTAGTGGCATCCCACTCATTGATTCTTGGCTTTCTTTTGCTATAGGAGGCTTGTTAAGGAAATCAGTGCCTGCACCAATATGGTGGAGTATTGATCTTATTTTTTCTTCTAAGAGTTATAATGTTGCTGGTTTAATTCCTACCTGTATTATCCTAATAAGTAATTGCTTGTTATCTGGATCTGGCTCAGAGAAAAGCATAGGTGGAAAAATGAGACCTCTGTGGTACACAGAATTGGGAGGAAGAAGCCAATTTTTTATTTGATTTTTGTGCGGGGTGAGATATAAGGATCTAATTTCAGTTTTCTATTTACAGCTATCCAGTTCATCCAA
Source organism: Aplodontia rufa (assembly GCA_004027875.1). NCBI lineage: Eukaryota > Metazoa > Chordata > Mammalia > Rodentia > Aplodontiidae > Aplodontia > Aplodontia rufa. The sequence goes on from PVKS010014689.1 coordinate 37,243, forward strand.
CACCATTTGTTGAACAGGCTGTTTCCTTCACGCTATATTTTTGTCCCCTTTGTTGAATTATCATGTAGTTAAAGATGTATGAGTTTGTTTAAGTGTCTTCTGTTCTATTCCATTTGTTTTCTTGCCTATTTTGACACCAGTAACACACTGTTTTTGTTACTACAGCTCTATAGTAAAATTTCAGGTCAGGTATTACGATATCTCCTGTTTCATTTGTTCGTTCGTTCATTTGTTTGTTTTGCAGTTTTTGTTGTTGTTTGCTTTGACTATTCTGGGTTTCTTATTGTTCCAAATGAATTTTAAACTTTATTTTTCTATATCTGTGAAGAATGATTGATATCTTGATGGGGATTGCATTGAAACTGTGCAGCACTTTCAGCAGAAGGGCCATTATAATTACATTGATTCTGCCTAACCAAGAACAGGGAATGTCTTTCTATCTTCTCAGGTCTTCAATTTCTTTCTTCAGTATTCTATAGTTTTCATTGTAGAAGGCTTTTACTTCTTTTGTGAGATTAATTCCCAAGTATTTTACTCTTTTTAGGGTTATTGTGAATGGAACAGATTTCCTGATTTCTTCTTTTGCCAAATTACTGTTGGAGTATTGGAAAGCTGTTGATTTATGGATCTTGTATCCTGGCAGTTTTCTATGTCCATTTATGAGCTCTAGAAACCTTCTGATAGAGCTTTTTGGGTCTTCTAGATATAGTATCATATCATCAGCAAATAACAATAGCTTCACCTCCTCTTTTACTATTTGTGTCCCTTTAATTTCCGTCTCTTGTCTATTTGCTCTGGCTAGGGTTTCAAGGACTATATTGAATAAAAACGGTGAGAGTGGACATCCTTGTCTTGTTCCTGAGTTTAGTGGGAATGCTTTCAGTTTTTCTCCATTTAGTAAAATGTTGGCTGAGGACTTATCATAAATGGCCCTTAGAATGTTGAGGTAAATTCCATTGATCCCTATGTTCTCTGTAGTTTTGAGCATAAATGGATGTTGGATTTTATCAAGGGTTTTTTCTGCATCAATTGAGATGATCATATGGTTTTTGTCTTTAATTTTTCTGTTTAAGTGGTTTGTCACATTTATTGATTCATGTATGTTGACCAGCCTGCATCCCTGGAATTAAAGTCCACTTGATCATGTTGTATTATCTTTTTGGTGTGTTGGTGAATATAGTTTCTTAGAATTTTATTTAGGATTTTTTTAGTCTATGTTCATCAGCGATATTGGTCTGTAGTTTTCTTTTCTTGATGTGTCTTTGTTGGATTTTGGTATCAGGATTATAGTTGCCTCATAAAAAGTGATTGGGAGGGTTCCATCCCTTTCAATTTTGTGCAATAACTTAATGAGGAGAGGTGTTAGTTCTTCTCTAAAGATCTTGTAGAATCAGCTGAGAATCCATCAGGTCCTGGGGTTTTCTTTTATGGAAAGCTTTTAATTGTTTCAATTTCACAACCTCATATTGGTTTTAATATAACCTGTGGCAATTTGGGAATTTTCTTTCTTTTAATTTATTTTTTTATTAGTGCATTATGGTTGTACATAATGATGGGATGTGTTGTCACGTATTCATAGATGCACACAATACAGCAATACGATTTGGCCACTATCCTCCACCCACCTACCACACCCCTGTACCTCCCTCCTCCTGTCCCGCGATCCCTTGCCTCTCTTCTGGGTTCTATATTTTTCCTAAAATACACACGTACAGTGACATAATTTTTTTTATTAGAGGAATATGGAGTTACAGTTGAGGGGGAAACATTATCAAATATTCAAGAACAAATGTATATATACTTAAGTTATCCAGGGCTAACTGTCATGGATGCCCAGCTTGAGTTCCCCATGTTGTTGTTTCCTCCAGAAGAACCCCTGAGTTAAATGGATATCTCGTGGAGGTCAGAGATCTCCTTCTGAGATGATTCCCCCATATTCCCACCTCCAGTCTCCTAGATATTCTTCCTGAGCCCTCCCCCCACCCTGCCCCCACTCTACGCCTCCAGGTATTCTAGGCGGTCATCCCCCTGTTGCATTAAGAATCATACAATTTGAAATTATTATTAGCTTAGCCATCTAACATACTGCTTCCCAATGTATTCTAGCTTCCACAGATGAGAGAAACCATTCGGCCCTTGAGTCTCTGAGATTGGGATACTTCACTTAGCATAATTCTTTCCATCTCCATCCATTTGATTTCAAAAGCCATAATATTGTCTTCTCTAATGGCCGAGTAGTATTCTATTGTATATATATGTACCAAAGTGTGACATAATTCTTATACCTATGAAGAACATTTTTTATATACATGACTATAGTATATACAGTGACATAAATTGCTTGAGATGTACCTTGCTTTATCTCAGTTGCATTTCCCCTTCTCCTTCCTTCCTATCATATCTTTTTATTCTTTGATATATTTAACAATAGGATTAAACATTTACAATTTTATAAAGGCATGCAGTGTAGCTTGTTCAAATATCCTATGCAGTGTCTTGTAACTGTATCTCATAAATATTAACATGTTGCATTTTTGTTCTGTGGTTCTAATGCATGTGTTTGTCTACCTTTCCCCCAAGCCTGGGTTTAAGTCCAGCCTCCACAAATGAGGGAAAACATTCCGCCCTTGACTCTCTGGGTTTGGCTAACTCCACTCAGCATGATTTCTTCCGTTGCCATCTATTTATCTTCAATGGATGCAATATTGTTGTTTCTAATAACTGAGTAGAACTCCATTGTGTATGTATGGAGCTTTTGGATCCATTTATCCAGTGAGGGGCATCTGGGTTGGTTCCATAATTTAGCTATTGTAAATTGAACTGCTGTGAGTATTGATTTTGCTGTGTCACTGTAATGTGCTGATTCTAACTCGTCTGGGAAAATACCCAGAAGAGGTTTAGCTGGGTCATACTCATCCATTTACTTTCAAATGCTAATATTGTTGTTTCTAATTCATTTTAATTTTGATGTTTTCCTCTATCCCAATAACTCTTAGATTATTTCTTCTGATTTTATCCCAGACTTCATGAAAGTTTTGATCATGCTCTGTAATTTTTCTTTTCTGTTATCTGTGTATTCAAGCTTACTCAGCCTGTCCTCATTCTCGGAAATTCTTTCTTCAAGGGTTTAGGTTCTATTTTCTACAAAAATTAATGTGTTATTAAATTCTTCCATTGAGCCTTTGATTTGGTTGACTGAGGATTTCAAGTCTAAAACTTTTTGGTTCATCATATCCATTTTTTTGTTAAAGAAAATTTTCAGGTCCTGTGTTTACTCTTATTTCCTTCTTTAGATCTTCTTTTAGGTCTTTGATTGTTTTAATAATCAGATTGTTGATAGTTTTTTTCTAGATTTTCGTACTGCTCCCTATCCCTGGATTCCTTGGATGGGGAGTTGTGGGTTTGAGGCAAAGCTTTTCTAGCCAGATTCTTCATTTTTGAAGAATTTCTTATTGGATCTTGAACTGAAGTAAATTCTTTTTACTTTATTTTGTGTGTGTGCCTTTGTGTACTATTGAATTGTTTATTCTACTATTGTTTACTGAATGTGAAGTATGGGTTGGTGCTGGGGAGCAGTTTCTGAGACTCCTCTCTGGTTGTTGCCCTGTGGGGTATGGTTGATGGGTTGGGGTTTTTGTCCCCTCCCTTACTTGGGTTGGGGTTGTGTCAGGATTGTTGAGTTCAATAGCAGGTTCCCTAACTTGTGCCTCCTGAGATAAGGAAACACAATAAAAATGCATATTGAATTAACACAATGAAAGGTAAAGTGAGAAAAAACAGTTTTAAAGAGGAAACGGAAGAAGAGAAACGTGAAATGTGTTTTCTATATAAAAAAAAAGAAAAAGGAAAACTTTTTTTTAAAGAAAGAGGGAACAGAGAGCAAGAGAGAAAGAGAGACGCAATCTTTAGTTTTTCATGCGACTTTCATTCCTCAGACACTTGGTTGTGTACGTGGTGCTGGGGTTTGAACTTGCGTCCTCGCACATGCCAGACAAGCTCCGTAACCGCTGAGTCACCTCTGAGCCACCGCTCTAGCCCTGAAAAAACTCTTTTAAGTAAAGAAAAAAAATTCTAATTGTGATTCCTGAGGTTATCTTGTTACATGGTGGGGACAGATGATCAGTGTCCAGATTTCAGGTGTAAGGGGTGAGTACAGAGCAGCACTCCTTCTGCTGGATGTATACACAATTCCTCCAGACCTCCTGTACCCAGACCCTGTGCTCTATTTTCTGCTCTGGACCCACTTTAGACAGTCACGTGGGCCCTCCAGTTAAGGGAGGGGGAACAGGAGAAGCTGGGATCTCCCATGCTCCTCCAACCCAAATCCCTCTGGGCTGGTTGATGTCTGGACTGTTCTCTTCCTTTTCTTTTCTTTTCTTTTTTTTTTTTTATTTTTTCAGGGCTGAGGACTGAACTCGGGGCGTTGCACATGCTAGGCAAGCGCTTTGCCACTGAGCTAAAGTAGCTGTAATTTAGGCTTAGTGATAAAGTTTTTTTTTTTTTTCCCCAGGCATAGTGGTCAGATTTGTACTTATAGAATACTCAGGACTTGTTTTTCTTTTTTCTTTTTATTGGTGCATTATGATTATATCTAACAGTGGGATTCGTTGTTACGCATTCACATACGTACAATGTAACAGTGTATTTTGGTCAAGTTCATTCCCCTGTCCCTCCCTCTGGACTTGTTAATAGGACTTGGAACATAAATTTACTATTCAGTTACAAAATTTTATATTTCTATATCTTGGTTTTCTAACATCCTTAAGAGTTGCCTTACCCCTGGTAATCTACTTCTATGTTACCCACATCTTTCCTATTCTCTGGTAATAGCCAAACTCCATTCTTCTAATGCTCACCACCCCCAGCATCATTACTCCTGTCTCTACCTCTGTCTCTCTCCTTTTTTTTTCTTTTTTTAAAAATTTTGTTTTTTTATTTTTGTTAATCAGAATATTCTTACAGGAACTGAGAGACCACTATGATAAAGAGCTAGATATTCTGAAGAGCCATAGCAGCTCTTAGAATTGAAAAACACAGTCAACCAGTTGAAAGCACAGTGGAAAATATTAATATCAGAATAAACTCAGTAGAAAACAGAACTTAAGCTCTTGAGGAACAAACATCAGATAACGAAGACAGGGTGAGTAATCTTGAATGCAAGAAGGATAGACAAGGAAAAAAAACGTACTGAGCATGATCAGAACTTCCAAGAAGTATGGGATGAGATCAGAAGAAATAACCTGAGAGTAATTGGGATAGGGGAGAATGCAGAACAACAAATGAATGGCATATAGAACCTTCTCAGCGAGCTAGCCAAAAAAATTTCCCCCATATCAGAATTGATCCAGAAGTTCAAATTCAAGAGGCCAATAGGACACTAAATAGACCTAACCAAATGAAAAATTCACTGAGACACATTATATACAACATGAATAACAGAAAAATCAAGGAAAGAATTTTAAAGACCATAAGAGGAAAACATCAGATCACATCCAGAGGCACACCAATAAGGATTACTGTGGATTTCGTAGCTCAGACAATAAAGGCCAGCAGAGCATGTAACAATGTTTTTCAAATATTGAAGGAAAATAATTTTCAGACAAAGATACAATACCCAGTAAAAGCCAGCTTTAAATTTGATGGGGAAATAAAATACTTCCATGATAAGAACAAACTAGCAACATACATGAACACAAAATCAGCTCTACAGAATGAATATTCAAAGACAGCCTTCAAACAGAGGAACAAGCTAACAACTCCCAAAGTCATTAAAACTATTAACTTAGTAAAAGATATCCAAGTTGGCGCAAAATACAACAAAGGTCACACTGCCAATTCCAGATCCAGCAGAAGGCAGGAAATATCCAAGATCAGAGCTGAAATCCATGAAATTGAGAGAGACAAAAAGGAAAACAATACAAAGAATCAACAAAACCAAGTTGATTCTTTGAAAAAATACATAAAATTGACAGACCCTAGCCAACCTCACCAAAAGGAAGAATGAAGTGAGGCATATCAACAAAATCAAAGATGAAAACGGAGATATGACCCTGACTCAGCCAAAATCCAGAGAATTGTCAGAACTTATTTTGCAAAACTATACTTTGATAATCTTGAACGCATGGATAAATACCTACCACATGCGACTCTGCCAAATTCACGCAGGAGGTCATTGAAAATCTGAACAAACCAATCTCAGGTAGCAAAATTGAAACAGCACTCAAAGGCCTTCCAAAAGAGAAAAGCCCAGGACTTGATGGATTCTCAGCAGAGTCCTACCAGATCTTTACAGAAGAATTAACACCTCTCCTTAGTAAGCTATTCCATGAAATTGAAAGGAACAGAACTCTCCCAAATACTTTTTATGAGGCAAATTGAACCCTGATATCAAAACCCAATAAAGACACATCAAGAAAAGAAAACTACAGATTAATTTCCCTGATGAACATAGATGCAAAAATCCTTAGTAAAATTCTAACAAACCGCATCCAAAAATACATCAAAAAGATAATACATCACAGTCAAGTGAGCTTCATTACACAAATGCAGGGAGGGTTCAACATATGCAAATAAAAAAATGTGAGTCACTACTTAAACAGAATTAAAGACAAAGACAATATGATCATCTCAACTGATACAGAAAATGCCCTCAATAAAATCCAACTTCCATTTATTCTCAAAACTCTGGATAAGATAGGGATTAAATGAACATGCTTTAATTTTGTAAGAGCCATTTATGACAAACCCATAGCCAACATTAGATTTATTGGAGAAAGACTGGAACCATTCCCACTAAATTCAGGTACACGATAATGCTGTCCACTCTCACTACTCTTAGTCAATATAGTTTTTGAAACCGTTGCCAGAGCTATCAGACAAGAGAAGGAAATTAAAAGAATTCAAATAGGAAAACAGGAAGTCAAGTAACCTCCGTTTGCCGATGACATGATCCTATACTTAGAAGACCCAAAAACTCTATCGGGGACTGGAGCAGTGGCTCAGCAGTTACAGCGCTTGCCTGGCATGTGCAGGTATGCAGGTTCAAACCCCACCACCATGTACACAATGAAGTGTGATAACAACAAAGGCCACATGAAAAACTAAATAAAATTGATTCATTCTCTCTCTCTCTCTCCCCCCCCTCAGAAAAAAAAAAGAAGAAAAGCTCTATCAGAAGATTTCTAGAACTTATAAATGAATTTAGCACAGTGGCTGGTTACAAGATCAACACTTATAAATCAATAGCTTTCTTATACTCCAGCAGCAATTCCATTGAAGAAGAAATCAAGAAATCCATCCCATTCATAATAATTTCAAAAAGAACAAAATCCTTGGGCATTAGTCTAACAAAGGATATGAAAGACCTCTACAACGAAAACTATCAAACATTTAAAAAAAGAAATTCAAGAAGACCTGAGAAGATGGAAAAACATTCCATGTTCTTGGTTAGGCAGAATCAATATAATTAAAATGGCCATTCTGCCAAAAGCCCTGTACAGATTCAGTGCAATCCCCATGAAGATACCAATGACATTCTTCATGGATATAGAAAAAGCAATTCTCAAGTTCATTTGGAATAACAAGAAACCCAGGACAGCCAAAACATTACTAAGCAAGAAGGGTGAAACAGGAGTTGTCACAGTACCTGACATGAATTACACCCTAGGGCTATAGTAAGAAAAACAGTGTAGTATTCTTATCAAAACAGACAGGAAGACCAATGGAACAGAATAGAAGATACCGAGACAAACCTACAAGTCTTTAACCATCTGATATTTGACAAAGGGGGCAAAAATATACCGTGGAGGAAAGAGAGCCTGTTCAACAAATGGTGCTGGATGAACTGGACAACCATGTGCAGACAATTGAAATTAGATCCTTATATCTCACCCTGCACAAAAATCAAATCAAAATGGATAGAAGAATTAGGAATTAAACCAGCAACTATACAGTTGCTAGAAGAAAAAATCGGATCAATACTCCACCACATTGGTGTAGGCACTTCCTTCATTAACAAGACTCCCATAGCAAAAGAATTAAAGCCAAAAATAAATGACTGGAAATGAAAAGCTTCTTCACAGCCCAAGAATCAGTTAAGAGAAAACCTACAGAATGGGAGAAAACCATTGCCTGCTACTATTCTGCCAGGGTCTAATATCCAGAATATACAAAGAACTGAAAAAGCTTGATACCAACAACACAAGTAATCCAATCAATAAATGGGCTAGGAAACTAGACAGAAACTTCTCAAAAGAGAAAGTCCAAAAAAACAATAAATATCTGAGAAAATGTTCTGCATCACTAGCAGTCAGAGAAATGCAAATCAAAACTTCACTCACGTTTCACCTCAATCCAGCCAGAGTGGCAAAAAATGAAGAAAATGAACAATAACACACGCTGAGGGGTTGTAGGGAGATAGGAATACTAGCATACTATTGGAGGGACTACAGACTGGTACAGCCACTCTGAAAAGCATTGTGGGCACTCCTCAAAACACTGAGGATGGAACCACATTATGATTCAGCTATCCCAGTTCTGGGTATTTTCCCAAAATAGCTAGAATCAGCGTACTACAGAGAGACAGCAACATCAGTGTGTATAGGAGCTCATTTTATAATAGCTAAATTATGGAACCAACCTAGATGCCCCTTGCTGGATGAATGGATTCAAAAATTATGATACACACACACACACACACACACACACACACACACACACACACAATGGAGTTCTACTCTGCTGTTAGAATGATATCATGGCATTTGCAGCCAAATGGATGGAATAGAAAAAATCATGCTGAGTGACTTGTCCCAAACACAGAGACTTAAGGGCTGAATGTTTTCTCTCATGTGAAAGCTAGAGTAAAACCTAAGAAGGATGAAAGTTAGCTACGTTTAATTAATAAAGTCACCAATGTTGAAATTTTACATAAAGTAGGAGAATCATAACTATGAAGGTGGGGACAGAAGGGAAGGAGGCAGGGATGGGAGGGAGTTTTAAGGGGGATTATCAATACAGCTAGGAACACTTGACTCCTATGAGAAGCCTAACTATACACAGGCAGGCAGAGAAACTAAAAAATTTCAAAATTAATATCCATGTGCATGCTCCTTTCCAATTATAGCACGGGGATAATACAGAGGAGAGATGAGATCACGGAGTGGATGGTGGGTGGATCCTGGAACAGGATGGTCCTTAACTTCCTTTGTCAGTATCCATGTATGCCTGAATATGTAAGGATTCCCTCCAATATGTAAGATTATGTCAAACAAATTAAAAAAAAAAGAGTTGCCTTATCAAGAACTTCCCCTTTTAGTTTTCCACACTGTATCTGAAACCCTTTCTTGGTTATGTTATCTCTTAATATCAAATGAAATTTGTGAGCTAGTTTATCTTTCTCACTTCAGTGTACTTTATCTCTCTCTCTCTTTCTTTCTTTCTTTCTTTTTTTTTCTTTTCTTTCTTTCTTTTCTTTCTCAGTACTAGGGATTGAATTCATGGCACTTTACCACTAAGTTGCCCAGGCTGGCCTTAAACTTGTGAACCTCCTGCTTCAGCTTCCCTAGCTGCTGGGATCATAGGCATAGGCCACCACTGCACTATGATTTCTTTTTCTTTCTTTCTTTCTTTCCTTCTTTCTTTCTTTCTTTCTTTCTTTCTTTCTTTCTAAAGAGAGAGGGAAAGTAAGAGAGAAAGAGAGAAGCAATTTTATTTAGATTTTCATGTGACTGTCGTTGCTCCGTTGCATATGTGGTGCTGGGGTTTGAACCCGTGTACTTGGGCAGGCAAGTGCCACAACCGCCGACCCACCGCTCCAGCCTTTGTACTCTGATTTCTTAAAAGTAGGTGCTATGTTGGATCTGGTCCAGTCACTCAGCAGTTAAAACACTTGCCTTGCATGCTTGAGGACCCAGGTTCAAACCCCAGTAATACAAGCTCAGCTAAGTGTCAGAGAAACAAAAACCAGCTGAAAAAAAATTAATAGAATTGATCCTCTCTTTCTCTCTCCCTCTTTCTCTTGAAATAAAAAAATAAAGTAGGTTCAATGTCTTATTCATATTTGGATATGAACTATTTTTTTGTTTTTTTTTTGCGAGTTATTTTTTTTATTTTTGAACAAACTTACAAGATTTTAACAAAATAATATAAAATGTGTATATATTCTGGATATTGCAATTATCCCCAGGACTGCCCCCCCCAATTACCCTCCCTTATCCCTCCCTTCCCCTTCCCACTATAACTCTAAAAAAAGTATTAGATTGTAAAGCATTATATCTTATCTGGATTTAACTCATGTTACTACACCAGCTTTCTCACTGTCTAGGGTCTAGTCCCCACCTCCACCTATGAGTGGAGACAATCGACCCTTAGATCTCTGGGTTAAGCTGATTTTACTCATCATGATCTCTTCCATAACCATCCATTTACCCTCAAAGGCTGCAAGGTCATTGTTTCTAATTGCTGTGTAATATTCCATGGTATAAATGTACCACAGTTTTTGGATCCA
>PVKS010014690.1:0-47756 GCA_004027875.1 Aplodontia rufa
CACACACACACACACACACACACACACACACACATATACACACACCCTACTCCCTGCAGGATGAGCGCACGACCCGGGCCCTGGCTCCGAGAGGATGGGCAGCCTCGCGCAGTGGACGAGGGTCGCGCGGGAGATCGTCCCCTCACCCGGCTCCCAGGAGGGGACAGCTCTTCCGAGCTCCTACCTCGCCCGAGCGGCCGCGATCCCCGGCTCGGGTCGAACGTCCCTCGCCGTCTGGGAGCGCGGGGCGCAGACTGTCCTGGAGCCCGCCCCGGCCGGTGCGCCCCGGTCGCTCCTCGCCAGTGACAGAGGCTGCAGCAGCCGCCGCTTTAGCTCCAGACCAGGAGAGGGAGGGGCAGGCAGGGGCGGGGCCTGGGCGGGGCTTCCCGGTCCCCCAGCCGAGAGCTCCGGTGCGCTTTGGGACCCGGCGTTCGGCGGTTCGGCGGTGGCTGCCTTCCGCGGCGAGAGGTGAGTCCCTCGCAGCGGCACCCTCGAGGGGATTGCAGCGGAAGAGTTGGGGCTGGGGTGGGGCAGCTTTCGAGGCTCAGAGGGTTTGGCTGAGAACTGCCTTGAATCTGACCTACCTTTCAATGCCAGCTGCTGCTGCATTGAAGAGGATGGGACAATGATAACAGGACGACCTCACGAGCTAGTATTTATTGAGCACTTACTGTGTGCTAGGCACTGGCCATGCTCTTGGCATATCTCAAGTCCTTTAACCTCACAGTACTCCCATTTCAGAAGACAGAGGGAAGCACAGAGAGGTGGAGGGCGGTGCCTGAGGACAACCTGCTAAATGGCAGGGCCGGCTGGCAGCTTAGGTCTCACTGGCTCCAGGATCGCAGATTGTTGGCCCCTCTCAGTGATAAAATGGAAATATATGCAATATATGATGGCACCTAATATTTTCAAATTGTTTCTTTCCACCTCTTCTCTGTCTCCTTTATCTTCAGAGCCCTGGGTATGCAGTAGGTGCTCAATAAATATTTGTCAATCAACAACTGATTCAAAAGGTACAGCTGGAGCTAGAGTGGCCCGTCCAGTCACATTGGCTGGTAGAACCCAGGGAATTGATTTTGCTTGAATATTTCCCATCTTCTTTTCTCTGTGACAGCAACCTGACCAACACCCTGGTCCAACGACTTGCACGCAAACCAGGAGCTTCGCCACCCCTGGGAAGGGGCAGCCTGAAGGGACAGGTGGCCAGGATGTAAGCTCCAGGTCACAGGAGCCTCCAGTGGAGGGTCTGAAGAGCAACTACAGGCCACAAAGTGGCCAAAGATATAGTTTTTAAAAAGTGAGTTGCTTTTTTCAAGGAGATATCAGTAGTGAACATATTTGCCAAGGGCTCCTGACCTGGGCTTCGCAGAAGACCTTGGCACATATGAATGGGGTCATTTGAAATTGGGACGATTAAAGATTTTTGGAAAGGATATGCCAGGTTTCCATTCACAGCATTCTAGGCCCAGAAAGTTCTCCAGTTTTCTTGCTTTCCCCACCTACCTTAGGAGTGCAGGCGGCAGGCCTGATCGGTAGCAGCCGCGCAGTTAATATTTGCTAAGTTGCACAAGGTTTCCCTAGCTGTCAAGGAGAAAGCCCAGAGTCAAAGCCACGGTGGAGATGGATCAGCGATACGAAGAGGAAAACAGGTGGAGCAGCCAGGAAATGTGTCTTCAGAAAGATCTGCAACTAGTCCCAGAGAAAGCCAGTGGGGCTGGCCAGGGACCACTGCCTTCAGGGTCACCTCTTCTGGGCAGTGGCTGTGTGCCGGGTAACTGGAGTGGTTCTGTGGAGGGGTGGAGGTGACCAGATTCCCTCGGGTGGGCATCAAAGAAGGGATGGCTGGGTAGGAGGTGTCCTCGCTCATAAGCTGATGAATGCTAGAAAGCCTTCTTGCTCCTTGGATAGTGGCTCCCTCTTTGACCAGTGTGACCCTCTTCTCTGGATCGTCTTGCAATGCCCATGTGAAATAGCCTTCGGAGGACTCGTGTTCCCTTTAGAAGGGAAGTGAGTTTCCAGAGGGGCTTATGGCCTCCTCCCTTGGTCCTGCCTGAGGCAGTTGGGAGAAAGAGGGTGGAATGGGGCCTTCCACCTGGCTCCACCCCTAACTAGCTGTGTGACCTCAGACAACTTATTTAACCTCTCTGAGCTTTAGCTTATCCCTCTATAATCAGGGGTGGCTTCACAGGTGAATGGCTTGGGCAGTCACACAGCCCTGCTCTTAGAAAGCTCTGTGTTTGATCTAATGTGCCTTTGCCATCTTGAAATTCTTGCGTTCTAAATCAGGGCACTGCATTTTAACTTTTGAATGGAGCCCGCTTGGCTATGTACCTGGTGTTGGCGAGAACCCTGTCCTGGCTGGGTTCTTGTGACACTCCAGTGAGATTCTGTTTGTGGAAAGCTCTGACACACAGTAGGTGCTCCTTGGGGTTTACTTTCCCCTCCTGACTGTTGGTCTTGAAGGATCAATGGGACAGAGGGTTGGGAGGGGTTGTAAAACGAAGGAGTGGTCAGCACCGACCAAGGCAAGAGACATCAAGTTCAAGGGAGGGGCAGATGGGCTGGGGCAGTGTTTCAGGCACTGTGACCAAAACACACAATGAGAACAGCTTCGAGGGGAAAGGTGTGTTTGGGGCTCAGTCTGCAAATGGCTGAACAGGGGAGGGGAGAGGAAAAGGGGCTGTGGGGAAGATGCCCCCTTCTCCAGCCACACCCCACCTGCCTACAGTTACCACCCGGTCATTCAAACTAGGGAGGACCCATCAGGTTCTGACCCTCATGATCTAAACATTCCACCTCTCAATATTCCTGCTTTAGCAGGAGGTTTTTGTTTTTGTTTTTTGAGAGAGAGGAGAGAGAGAAAAAGAGAGAATCAATTTTATTTATCCTTTCATCTGGTTTTTGTTTCTCCGATACTTGGTTGTGTATGTGGTGCCGGAGTTTGAACCCAGGTCCTCGCGCATGCCAGGTAACCGCTGAGCCACCATTCTAGCCCAGCAGGAGGATTTGGGGGGGACACCTCATGTGCAAAGCTTAACAGGTGGCAAGAAGGTGGGAGAGACCTGAAGAGCCAGATCCTGAGGGCCCAAGTGTGAGCCCCCTGATCCTTAAGGAGTCTGGACTCCGGGCCCAGAGGTGGGCGGGCAGCCGCTGTAAGGGAGGCGCATGGGCCCTGAGCACCAGCATCATTGCCCCCCTTCAGCTGCTGCCGGCTTCAGATAATGAGGGAGCCCTGCTCAGAGGCTGCCAAAACGGCTGCCTGCTGGAACCGGTCGTTGTAGACAGGAATAGGAAACTGCCGTAGGTGTCACAGCCAGCAGCTGTGCTTGGGGATTGGGGACTCCGGGCCTGATGAATAATGGAGCAGCCCTTCCTCCCCGGGTCTCTTTTTCTATCTTTTCAATAATTCATGCGTTCCCCATTGGTTGAGGAGTTTCATGAGATTCCGGCTTTCTCTGAATCCAGAGCCAATCGGAGCAGGGCTGATGGCTTCATGCATTAGGTCTTAATTAGAAACAGGCGTGTGACATCTGACTCTTTCCATGTCGAGGAGAATGCCTCGTTATGTCTGGGCAAAGCTCTTCCAGCCAGGTGGCCTCGCCGGGCGCCTTGGCAGTGGAGGGGGTGGTGACATGTGTGGAGGTAGGTAAGAAGATGTCATCTGTCACTCTGAATTCCCATGGTTGATGAGGAGGGAGTAAAACTTTCTTGCTGACCTCTGGTGGACACATGTCACAAGGAAGAAAAAGAATATAAGAATATCTTTTTTTTTAAGAGAAAAAATTTTATTTTTTCATGTGTATTTTTGTTTCTCTGATACTTAGTTGTGCACTGGTGCTGGGTTGGAACCCAGTTCTCATGCATGCCAGGCAAGCGCTCCAACTGCTGAGCCACCGCTCCAGCCTGCAGAAGGTCTGTTGTTTGAGACACTGGGACTCAGAGGGCTGTTTGCCACCCCCTCAATGCGATCCAACCTGCTATGTCTCTCCCTTCCTCCTTCCCTGTCCTGCCTTGGCGTGCACACTGACACCTTCACCTGCAGGCAAACGGGCTGCACTCTCAGTGTTACAGAAGAGCAGGGGACCCCAACTCCAGATCTCAGTGGTCACCAGCACAGATGATGGCATGTCACAGTGTTGGGGAGGGAGCGGATCAGGGCTTCTCTGCAGATCCAGGTCTGAAGGCATGCAGGCATGTATGTGTATGTGCATGCATGTGTCCATGTGTGTGTGCGTGTGTGTGCATGTGCTGTACATGCGTGTGTGCTTGTCCATGTGTGTGCATGTGTGGTGCACTTGTGTGTGGATGCATGTGCATATGTGTATGCATGTACACACATGTGTTCATGCGTGCGCACATGTGTGTGCGTGCGTGAGTGTGTGTTGGGGCCCCGGGGCCTTGGGAGGAGGGAAGAGGGCTTGGTGAAGACAGGAAGTGAGGGCAGGCTCCGGTGGAGGGCTTGCTGGGCAGCGATGCGTTCATACCTGGCCCGCTGAGGAAATCACATGCCAGCCGCCTTCCCGTGTTAGTGCGCTGGGCCCTCATGACACTGTAGCCACGACATCACTGCCTTTTATTTCCAGATGAGGGAGTGCCCTGGAAATGAACAGGTCATAGTGCTCAAAGGCGAAGGGGAGTTCAGGCTCCATCTGCCTGGGCGCCACCTCCAGGGGGAGGGGAGGAGTGGTCCAGAGACACACAGCCCAGTGACTGTGCGCATGTGGGAGGCTGGGGTGAAG
The DNA here is from genome assembly GCA_004027875.1 of Aplodontia rufa. NCBI lineage: Eukaryota > Metazoa > Chordata > Mammalia > Rodentia > Aplodontiidae > Aplodontia > Aplodontia rufa. The sequence goes on from PVKS010014690.1 coordinate 4,740, forward strand.
GCGGGACGGGAAGGCCAGGAGGCTCACGGACTGATCCCTATTCTTCCCCCTGGGGAGGCTGTGTCATCAGACAGCAGTTGCGGCCCAGGGGGTACCCAGAGGTGAGCTGTGCTTTTGCACGTGTGCGCTCAGCCTCCAGGTGAGATTGCAGGCTCACCTGCTGCTCTCACTACGGATTTGATTTTGCTGGGCTGTTGGTGAGGGGGCAGGGGACTCTGGCTCCATCTGCCCCTCCCTCCCTCCAGCCAGCACCCCTCTCCTCTGCACAGCCCACAAGGTGCCTTGTCCAGGCTCAAGCCCGGCAGGCCAAGAGCCGATTTCCTTTCTTCCCTGGGAAGTGCTCTCCCTTGTCCTCAGTGTGGAGCCTGGAGTGTCCACATGGCTGCCCTCCCTGGCCAGGTGACCCCACAGACACTTGTTTGCCCAGCAGCTGTCCTGCACACTGCCCTCCCTGCTCCCCACGACCAGATGTTCATCCTGTGCTCACATGCCTTGTCCCCTTGGTAACTAGATTATTGCTTCTAAAATGGTCCCAAGGTCAGGGGAGCCTTCCACAAAACGAAGACAACACACCTCCATTCGGGCTGATGAGAAAGTTACAGGCAGTGCCCTGGATAAAGGCCTAGTGTGCATGGGGGCCGGCAGGGAAGGCCGGAAGGAGACCCAGGGAGATGCCCCAGGCAGGTCTGCACTGGACAGCTCCCAGCAGCGCAGAAAACCCCCGCACCTTCCCTCCTCCATTGAACCCTATAAAATACCTCTGGTGACACCAGCCTCACATGACAAGACAACCCACGTGGATGGCAGCACGCTCCTTAGGCTCAGGGGTGAGGCAGGCCAGGTGTCACACATGCAGGCCCGCAGATAACTGCTGGAGGTCTGCATGGACAGGAGTGACTGTTGGGGATGGCTGCTGGGAAGGGCGGCAGCTCAGCCCTGCTGGGGGCAGCAGCCAGCTCCCCCAGAGCTGTCTGCACAAGGCAAGGTGGGGTGAGGGCCCTGCAGGGTGGAGGTGAGGATGGTGGGGGCTGGGAGGGGAGGCCAGGAAATGAAAGAAAGCAGGACCAGGCTCATGCCACCTGCCCAATTACCCGGCTCCTGGGATGACAGAAAATGCGCCTTAAGTAGCCATTTCCTAGCTTTGAAGTTCCCAGCAACGGCTTTTACATACCAGAGTGAAAGCAGTCTGTTAGGCAGGCCACCTTTGGGAAGGAGGCTGTGTGCTGCTGAGTCAGCGGGAGCGGGTGCAGATGTGTCCTCAAGCCACCACAGTGACTTCCAGCCCTAGGGCTGGGCCATGCTGCCACCCCCTCCATTTTACACGAGAGACCTCAGTATCGAGAGATTTGGATATCCCTGGGGGTCCCGGAACCAACCTCTCAAGGACATCAAATGACAGCTGGATCATCCTTTCTGTCTGGTTTCTGACACTTTGTGTAATGTTTCTGAGGCTCAGCCACGTTGGAGAATGCACCAGTATTCCACTCCTTTTCATGGCTGAGTGATACTCCATTCTGTGTTTATAGCATAATTTGTTTATCCATCCATCCATGGATGGGTATTTAATTGCTCCACCTTTTGGCTATTGGGAAAAGTGCTGCTATGAACGTGGATATGCGTGTATTTGTTTGAATGCCTGTTTTCTTTTCCTTTCTTTATTCTTAGAGAGGAACAGTGAGAGAGAGAGAGAAAGGAGAGAATCAACTTTATTTAGTTTTCATGTGACTTTCGTTGCTCTGACACTTCATTGCATATGTGGTCCTGGGTTTCAAACCTGTGTCCCCTCACGCATTCCAGGCAAGCACCATAACCATGAGCCACCGCTCCAGCCCTGAACACCTGCTTTCAATTCTGTTGGGCATCTAGCTTGGAATGGAATTGCTAGATCACGTGGCGACCGTGTCTTTAACTTTTAGAGGAAACCAGACTCTTTCCCACAGTGGCTGCATTTTACATTCCTAGCATCTGCAGATGAAGGCTCCAATTTTCCACATCCTTGCCAACAGGTATTACCTTCCCTCCCTTTTATTTCTTCTTCTTGGATTATAGGATCCTGTTTTAGCCAGCTTTTGCATCTCTGTGACCACTATACCCGACAAGAACGACTTAGAGGAGGAAAAGTTTACTTGGGCTTATAATTTCAGAGGTTCAGCCAATGGTCAGCCGAATCACCAGCTCTGGGCCCAAGGTAGGACAGAAGGTTGTGGCGGAAGGGCATGGTGAGGGAAAGTGGCTCAGGACACGGCAATTGGGAAGCAGGGAGAGGAAGCTTCTCACACCAAGGACAAAATATAAATCCCAAAGACACCCCCCACCCCTGACCTACTTCCCCCAGCCACACCCTATCTGCCTGCGGTTGCTATCCATGTGATCCACGTTGGTGGATCATCCCCTGATCAGGCTGCGCTTCATAATCTAATCATTTCACCTCTGATCATTTTTGTGTTGTCTCACCCGTGAGCTTTTGGGAGGCACCCATGTCCATGGCTGTGGAGTGTATGGCCTGATGCTGTGGTGCAGGGAGTCTAAGGGGACGGTGCCTGATGGTGGCCCCTGAAGTGCCGGCCATATTGCTTTGCCAGCAGCTCCAGCTGACCTTCCCGAGCAGGCCAAGGTCTGCAGAATTCACCTGAGTTTGGTTCTGGGAAGTGGGATTTCCGCAGAGCATGGCAAATAAGCCTCTTAGAAAAGCCGCTTGCCTCAGCTTACCTGGAAGCCCCTAGCTTCTGAGGATCTTGATTAAGAATGACAAGTCCCTCAGCGGTCACCTGCTTCAACAGGGGATGGAAGATCCTGTTCTCTGCATCACTGCCATCTACGGCAAGTGCCCTGAAGTTGCCCGGCTGAGTAGGAGCTTAGAGCAGGCTGAGTTCCTGCTGTTTCCAACAAGGTACTCATAGATGGCCTGAGGGTAAAGGGCCTGGAGACCCAGGAGCCAACCTGTACCTCCTTCCTCTACGGAGACCTCCAGCCTTCGTCTCGGGAGGGGAGCGGCAGCCTGGGTCCTTGGTGTGTGAGGGAACCCGGTGCCTGCCTTATCTGGCTTCTCCACTGCAGAGCTGTTGATGGGGAGGGTGGGGCAGCATCTTACCTGATGCCAGGAGCTCTCTTCCCTAGTTGTGACAGCCCCAAGCATTGCCAGCCACCACCAAATGTCCCCTGGGGGGCAAAATCAGTCCTGGTCTGAAATCCTTACGCTAAATGTTAAACAGATTTTTTTTTCTCACTGGGGGCAAAATTGGTCCTGGTCTGAAATCCTTAGGGTAAATGTTAAACAGATTTTTTTTTCTCACCTGCCTATTCCTCTCCTGACCTCAGAGCGGAAGGGGGCAGGTCGAGGCCCTAGTGATGTGGGAAGGACCCCAGCTCTGAATCCCGAAGGTTTTCTCGTAAGTGAAATAAACACACCTCTTTTCTTTCTTCCCTCCCTCCTTCCCTTCCTTCCTCCCTTCCTCCCTCACTTCCTCCCTCCCTGCCTCCCTCAATTCCTTCCTCCCTTCCTTCCTCCCTTCCTCCCTTTCTCCCTCCCTGACTCCCTCCCTTCCTTCTTACCTCCCTTCCTTCCTCCCTTCCTGCCTCTCTCCCTTCCTCCTTCCCTATCTCCCTTCCTCCCTTCCTTCTTCCCTGCCTCCCTCCCTCACTTCCTCCTTCTCTCCCTTCCTCCCTTCCTTCCTTCCTCCCTTCCTGCCTCCCTCCCTCCCTTCCTCCCTCCCTGCCTCTCTCCTTTCCTCCCTCCCTTCCTTTGTCCTTTCCTTCCCTTCCTTCCTTTTTTTTGTTACATAAGAGCAGAGCATCTCAGTAGAGCAGATCTTGCTTCTCTTTTGCAGACGATCTGGTCTGCTCTCACAAGAGGATGGGGTCCGGGTACTCTTTTCCTGGTTTTGTGACACCTACGTGCTCATGGGGTGGTCATCCCTCTTGACCACAGTGTCTACCCTCACAGAGAAGCTTCGGGATCTCTAGAATGGTTTCTGGCAGGATGCAGGGGGGACCTCAGTTCATCCTGCATTCTGAGAGGCAGGTTGGCCCCCTTTGATTATTTAGATGAGCAAAATGATGATCCTTGGGATCCTTGCAGAGTCCTGGAGGAAGTGCGGGGCTGAGCTGGGAGTCATTCATTCATCCGTGTACTCAGGATGGCTGGGATGGGTGATGAGACCCACGTCCCCCACCGTAGGAGCACACGCTTGTTTCTACCAACCGACCGTACCCCAGGTTGGCCATCTAGAGCCATGGGGGCTATGTTGGTTGCTCCCATATATCCTTTCACGGGGGCTCCAGCTCCTGATTGTCACATCAGAGGTTCCTGAAGCAATGTTGGGAAGGAAAGAATGTATCTTCCCTCTTCCCCGAGGTTCTCTGGGGGCCCACTCTGGCTCACCCCCACCAGCAGCTCCTGCCCTGTCCTGCAACACGTGGTCATTAGACCCTGAGGTTAGCAAAACTGCTGCCTGTGCAGATGAGCGTTAATCCATGACACCCCTGGAGCCCCAAGTCCTTCCTGGAAATGCTGGGGGTGCAATGAGACCAGGTGCTCCACTGGGGCGATTTTACTCCCCAGGGGACATATGTCAATATCTGGAGGCCTTTTTCGAGGGGTTTGTCACCAGTCCTTAGAGGGTAAAGGCCGGGATGCTGTTCTACATTTGCAATGCTCAGAATCACCCCACCAACGAAGAGTAATGCAGCCCAAATACCAAGGCTGGCATTTTATGCTAAGACTAGAAACCCGGAGATCGATGACACATCAGAGTCGTGTGCTTAGCGTATGGAGGGGCAGCCCCCCAAAGGTGAGGCGAGGCAGCGGCTGGGGGGCCGCCGCAGCTGCTGTGGATGGGTAGCTTTATGCCCAGGGCCCTGGCAGAACTAACAGCTAGCTCTCTTTTTTTTTTCTTTCTTTCTTTTTCTTTTCTTTTCTTTTCTTTCTTTCTTTCTTTTTTTTTTTTTTAAGAGAGAAGGACAGTGAGAGAGAGAGAAAGACAGAACCAATTTTATTTAGTTTTTCATGTGGCCTTCGTTGCTCGGACACTTCATTGTGTGCGAGGTGCTGGGGTTTGAACCCGCGTACTCGTGCATGCCAGGCAAGCACCGTAACTGCTGAGCCACCGCTCCAGCCCTGTCTTTCTTTTATTTTCTTGTGTGTCCTGGTATGGACAATTGTCATGCAGCCACCCTGTCATTAGGCACAAGCAGCAAATGCTCCTAGGAGGACAGAAGACCCTGGACCAGGGGACAGCACTCTGCTCCTTTCACATTGTGACGAAACCTGGATGGGAACCTTCCTAGACACTGAAATGACGGAAAGGCTTTGGCACCGATGACCCACCCCACCCACAGACCGATTCTTTGGCATTTTCCACTCTAATAAGATTTCCCGGCGTCTCCTCTCCGGCGTAGACCCTTCCCTCCACGGTGGGTTTCCTGTTGCTTTGTTCTGTTTTGTTTTGCTATAAATCATTTATGCTGCAGCTGTGGGTTTTGGGCCACGATCCGTGGTGAGGTCTTCAGGAGAATCCACAGGGAGTGATGCTCTCTCCGCCCGAGGGAACTCTTGGGAGCCTCTCCACCTTGGGCCTGCCCCCAGCCCAGGAAGTTCCCATAGGCCTCTTCGAGGCCAGTAAAGGGTCGTGGGCGACCTCACTGTGTCCCAGCTCCCACCTACACCGGCCCCAGCAAGGAAAGTGGAGCCCATGTGGCTTGGACGGTGGCCTTGGGCACTCGGGCTATGTCCAGTGAGTGAGCATAGCACTCTAGGAAAAGCATCTGCCCATCCCAGCCCTTGGCCACAGGGGACCTCCCTTTGCTCATCTCCTGAGGTGGCCATATTTTGTGGAAAACGGCTCAGATGAGCAGAGGAGCAGTAAACCTGCCCTGGGCCAGCCCACAGCCCACCAGGGCTCAGTGACACGGCTGGACCCCAGAGTGCACCCAGCCTCAGTCTCCAACCCACGGCCTGCCAGGGCTCCGTGACACAGCTGGACCCTGGAGCGCACAGGGCCATCAGACTCCCTCTCTGAGGAGGAAGCACAAAGGGAGACCCGTGGAGCAGTGGACGTGGAAGCTACAGGGATGAGCAGGAGCTGAGGGGCCGGGAGGAGGTGAGCTTGGCTGACGATGTGAGGAAGCAGGCAAGCTGAGCAGCCTCTTGAAGGGACAAAAGCGTACAGAACAGACCTGCTGTCATCTGGGAGTGTGGTGGGGTCCGGAGTGACAGGGAACGGCCAGCACGAGCACAGGACAATTCCCCCACCTGGTGGTTCCATGACTGTGCATATGATAGGTTCACGGCACCAGATGAGCCGTGAGCGTCAGGAAAAATGGTGAAGTCCAAGTCAAGGTGCGGGTTCCGCGAATGTGCTCTGGTAATGGCAGGTATCACAGGAAGTCGCGTTAAAACTGGAATAACCTGCAGCAATTTTGCAAATTATTTTGGGTCTTACATTATTTCAAAATAAAAAGTTTTAGAAAGAGAGAGCAGGGTCGGGTGCGGCGGCTCAGGCTGTTGGAGCTCTTGCCTGGCATGCATGAGGATATGGGTTCGAACCCCGGCACCACGTACACAATGAACTGTTGGAGCAATGAAAGCCGCATGAACAACTGAATAAAATTGATTCTCTCTTTCTCTCTCACTGTCCCTCTCTCTTAAAAAAAAAAAAAAGAAAGAAAGAAAGAGCAGCTGAGGAGCTGAAATGAATGACCACAAAAATCCAGCTTCTAGAACTGCCCCCATTCCAGAGATTTCCAGTGCCAGCCCCTGTTTACTGTAACCCGAAGGGCCCGAGCAGAGCAAACTCCTAACACCCGAGTCATTGAGTGCAACTTTGATTATTTCCTTAGGGGAAAAAAAAGTCTCCCAAAGCAGAATTTCTGTGTGTAAGCACATTTTTAAGACTCGTTACATAGTACCAAATCGCCCTCCAAAATTATTGCACCAATCCATATTCCCACCCACAGGGTAGGAGAGGGCGGCTTCCCGAACTCCTGCCAAAATTGGGTTTTAATCTTTAAAGAAAGCTTTTAACCTTTGCCAAGTTGACAGATAAAACAGGATGTCTCGTTGTTCTTTTCCTCCAGGAATTGTAATCTCCTGTCTTGGACTAAGTGGGACCACATCTTTGGCTGTTTCCCAGGACACTATGGCCAGCTTCTCAGTCGGTCACCTTCATGAAGTTGCATTTCAATCAATATAATGTCCCTTAGTTGATGCCAATCATTAAAGAAAGGCAATGCAAAATTTGCTGTTTTTTTTTTTTTAAAGAGGGAAGGACAGTGTGTGTGTGTGTGTGAGAGAGAGAGAGAGAGAGAGAGAATTAATTTTATTTAGTTTTTCATGTGGCTTTTGCTGCTCCAACACTTCATTGTGCACCTGGTGCTGGGTTTGAACCCGCATCCTTGCGCATGCCAGGCAAGTGCCACAACCGCTGAGCCACCTCTCCAGCCCTTGCTGTTTTTTAAAAGCCCAAAATGTTTTTGAAGACATTGTTTCTTATATTGCCAGTGTCTCTTTGATGTCATAAAATCAGACCCGAGAAAAAGTTTCTTTTCAAATTTTGTGCTCAGAAGGGATTTCTAACCCATGTGCATCCTTGTTTCCAGGAATGCGAACCAGAGAACTGATCATCGCGGTTCCTGTGCTTTTGGCTGCTAGGAGATCTAAAGCCAGTTTTAAGGATCGATGTCAGCAATTTCATTGACTCTTAGGAAAAATCACTTTTTATTGTCTTGGGTCCTGACGTGCTATTTCTATTTAATTATTTGTTTGAAGTGTTTTCCTTGCAAGCCACTTCAAATCCAATAGAAAAAGGCAAAAGAGGAAAAATGTTCTTAACTACGGATTCTGCGGACCATCGCATCCCTCATGTGTAACTCACTCCCAGTACAGATTTAAGTGCTCACACAGGTTTATTGAATGAGCCAGGCACAGTGGCACACGCCTGTAATCCCAGCTGCTCAGAGGCTGAGGCAGGAGGACACGTTCAAAGCCAGCCTCAGCATTTTAGCGAGACCCTGTTTCAAAATAAAATCTAAAAAGTTTATTGAATGAATGAATGAAAGCCCTTGCCAACAAACCATCCAAGGACAGCACAAAGACTTTGAAAAAAACAAACAACCATAGTTACTAGTTGATCTGAGAGCGAGAAAATCACCACAGGGAGCAAACCAGGAAATAAAGCACCAATCATTTCTAAAAATGCTCAACTCTTTCTGCGAAAGACAACTAGGGAAATGAAGCAAAATGCTTTTGAAATTTTAGGAGTAGAGGTGTTCATTACTGAATTGCTCAAGACAAAAAAACTGGAAAAGCCTAAAAGTTAATAAAAAGGGAATTTGTAAGAAAATGCCGCAGTCTGTCTAATGGGTAATAGACATTTAGGATATTCAGTACAGAGTTCTTAATGACTTGAAGAAAAATGTATGCAACGTCACATATACATGAAAAAGAATGATACAGAATCGCACATTTTATTTTTAGCACTGGGATTGCATTCAGGGGTGCTCTACTGCTGAGCCACATCCTCAGCCCTTGTTAATTTTTTTTTAAATTTTGAAACAAGGTCTCACTAAGTTGTAGAGGCTGTCCTTGAACTCCTGTCTCAGCCTTCCAAATCACCAGATTTACAGGCATGTGCCACCACTCCCAGCCAGAACTGTATATTTTTATGTTCCCCCAAAATATAAGACATTGTGCATATGTCCAAAATGGAATATTATGCAGCCCTTAAGCAGGAAAACAGGATTTTTGTTTTGAGAGAGAGAGAATCAACTTCATTTATCTTTTTTCACCTGGATTTGGTTTTTCTAACACTCAGGGGGGCATGTGGTGCTGGGATTCAAACCTGGGTCCTTGCACATGGCAGGCAAACAATCTACCACTGAGCTAGCACTTCAGCCCCCAGGAGTATGTATTTTGAAGTGGAATCTTTCTTAGTTGAGGCCTACTGAATGATCTACAGGATTAACCAATATTCCTTCTTTTCAGTTAAACGCTAAATAATTCCCATGACATGTTGACCATTTTATTTCCTTCAAATTCCTATTTTCTCACATTTCCATTCAATTTTGCTCCCACCCAATCAATTTATTCCCCAAACTTTTGATGTCTGCTATACAAATATAAATGCTTTTCAACTTACAGTGGGGTCACATCTCAATAAACTCATCAAGAAGTGGACAAAGAAGTTGAAAGAGCATTGAACACAGCTGACCTGCTGGCCACCCTAGCCCAAGTTGTTCACGCTGGTGACCTGGGGCTGACTGCCCAGCATCACAAGAGGGCATTGTCACTGCATGTCCATCGTGAGGCCGGGAGGAGACCGAGGTGGGAAGTCATCTGCACTGAATGACTGTCACTTTCCCAGCACGGGGGCGGGAATCTGTCTTTGCTTTTTCGTTAGGTCATTGAAGTACATGCCACGTATCCTGAATAAAATCTGAATGCCCATGAACACAAAATAACACGTTTAAGAAAGAGAGTAAAACAGGCGCAGTGGCACATGCCTGCAGTCCCAGGGGCTTGGGAGGCTGAGCAGCCTCAGCAACTGAGTGAGGCCCTACACAACTAGGTGGGACCCTGTCTCAAAATAAAAATAAAAAGGGCTGTAGATGTGGCTCAGTGGCTAAGCACCCTGGTTAAGTACCCTCCCTGGTACCAAAAACAAAAAAAAAGAATAAAGTTTTTAAAAACAGCTTTAGGCCACTGTGAGAAAGGCAGCAATAAAAGCTGTCAGGTGCTCTGGATCTTTCGGGCAAAGCCCTGCTCCCTGCAGTGCACACACTCGGGGGCTCTTTCCCACTCGAACGAACCAGCAGCTCATCCCCCTGGCTGCGTCAGTCACAACCGTCTCCAGACACTGCCCGATGTGCCCTAGGGGACGGAATGGCCCCAATTGAGACCCTTGGAGAGGGACCACCAGCATCTGCTGGGCGGCGTCCTGGGCAGAGGAGGGTGGGAAGGAGCAGTCACTATTGGGCCTCTGCTCCCCGTGGCACGTGATACCCCTGAAAGGACACGTTTGCCACCTGGTGCTCAGGTCGTCCCCTGGCCTCTGTGGGGCTGGGGCAGCCGTATCTGTCCTTGCCTGTGCCTCTGAACCCCAACTCCCCAAAGGTACACATTGGTGGCCCAACTGCGGTCGTCCCTGCTACCAGGTGCTCTACACAGGACAATCTGCTGACCTCCATTCTGCAGTGCAGGAAAAAATGAAATAAAAGAGTACACTGGTGGAGGCTGAGGGTGGGCTAAAAGCCATCGGGAGCCACTCTTCCGGGTGACATGAGGAATGGCCGTGTCACATCAACCAGTCCAGGGTGCAGTTCAAGGCCAGTCCAGACCACACTGCGGCAAGGGCCTTGAACATGCCTTTTGCGTTTCCTCAACGTCCCCCACCCAGTCCTTGCCTCGGCAGCTGGAAGACCTGGGCTTTGGAAGAGCCAGTGTGGCTGCAGCGTCTTAGGATGGAGCCCAGGGGTGCGGCTCAGTGGGTGGGAACAGGGCCTGGAGCAGCCGGAGCTGCATCTGGAGTGAGTTGGGGGTCCTGGGCTGGGGACCGCAGCACTAGGGGGCTGTGGGTGGGGAGGAGGTGGCGCAGCGGGGTAAAGCTGTGAGCCTGGGGGCTGGGGGTGAGCAGATGAGTGGACACCTTACTGAGGCTCATCCTTGGCTTTTATAAACGGCGATTTTAAAAATTCCTCCTGAGGGTTACTCCTCGTTATTAAGTTTTAAAACACTAAGCATTTTCGAAATACGCATTTTTATCCATGAATCAACACTCGAGGAGGGCTGCTGGCACTAACAGCAGGGACAGTCCTGAGGTCAAATCCAGAGTGGACAGCAGGATGTGAGACATACGTACTTATGGAGAAAAATCCCCAAGATTTGGGCTGCACTCCTTCTGGAATCTTCCATTCCCATGGAAGGGGACCATCCACGTTTGGCTGATGTCCTTTGCTAGTTGCTGTGAGGCCTCTGCAGTTTGGAGGTGCAGGAACGTGGGCTCCACGCAGGGGCCAAACGGGTCCTCTCCACCGCATCCCCAGGGCCTGGCATGACTGCCAGCCCAGAGCAGGCGCCGGACGAACGAATGCAGGACCCGCCACCACCCTATCCCAATCACTGGGCTTTGACTTTAGGTGCAGAGCCACGCCTGGAACAGGCGGACGGGCTTGGAGGAGCTCTCGCGAAGGAATGCGAATGAGACGACGCACGCGGAGGGACGATCATTAGCTTTATTCAGACACACTTGCTTCCAAATGACAGTGAAGGATTCTAACAAAGCATATCGTGCAAAGATCAGAGGCTACGCTAACCGAGGAGAGCGACGCGGCGCGGGAGTTCACACACCCGTTTCACCTGCTGTAACCGGGCGCTGGGACAGCCGGACGGCCTCCGGATTCTGCTGGCAGGTGTGACGCAGAAGGAAAACCCTCAGCCTCCTTTTCTTCCTCCACAGATCTGGGGTCTTACACGGTGTTTTTCAATTAGTGATTTAAACATGGCATGGCCTTCACACACGCACACACGCGCACACACCCGTCACGAGAAACAGCAATTTCAAATGTTTCTGTCTGCCTACAAAAGATATTCTGAAAGACCCTAACAGTAAGAACAGGAGAATAATTTTTAGAAAACCTTTAGCCTCAAAATAGTGACTGGCATGGGCGTTCAATAGTCCACTAAATCCCTCAAGCAGAGAATCCCATTCTTCCAGAAAGAGTATCAACAAGAAGCTACGATCACAGGATAGGTACTCCTAAGGTGACGCAGAGACAAAGACACAGCTGTTTGATCAGAAAATGCAAAGCTGTCTTTTTGTCTCGTTTTAGAAAAAAGGGTTTTCAAAAAGTGGGTTGGATACCTATTTTGAAGAGTGGGGATCTATTCACATCTGCAGTAACTGTGAAACCCAGGCAGTAGGCCCGTTCGCTGCTGCTTATTTCTTGGGATATGAAAGTATTTCTGAATTGCCCAACGGGCAAAATCCTTATAGGACATCTCTGAGTTTTCACCAAACGTGAGAGACCTGGGGACCAGAGGGGACTGGGAAAGAGCCGAGGAAGTGTCCCCATCCTCCTGCTAAAAGGTGGTCACAGAGCTCAAAGAGCAAGCAAAGGGGTCCCAGAGACCCCAGGAATGCTATCCCAAGGCTATATCTGGATGGGGTCACTAAGACATCTTTCCTACAGTTCAGAAATTCCTAATCTTAGCAGCTGTCCCCAGCACCCATTCAAAACAGAGCTTCAGCCTACCAACAAGTTCCACCGGAACTTGCAGTCATTCCAACTGGACGTCACACCCACCGGCATGGCAAAATCCTGCAGTAGGAATGCAGGTCAGGAGTGCTCTAGCTGACCCAGGTTGAGTCTTCATACAGACTCCAACTGGAATTTTATGAAATTGTTAGTAGCTTTATTTTAAAAACTCATTTTAAAAGAAGAATTGAGTTATTAAAGTTCATTATAAAAAAGTACAAAGAGGCCAGCATACTCAGCTGTCCTATTGGAATTAACAAATTTCTTTCTTCCTTTAGGTTAAAAAAAGTCTTTGGAAATCGTGGGCTTTAGTGTAGGGTCATTGTAAGGCTGTTCGATGATTGAGTGCAACCTACCCAGATCTTAAATGACACCTGATCACACGAATGACAGGCACAGGGGACAGAGTCCTGCACACGTTTGACCCTCCCCGAGAGCTCTGACTGTGGCTGGCTCCATTTCTAGATGACTGCCTCCAGCCACATGTAACTCAGCCATCCTTTTCCAATTCTATGGAATTTTCTAACAGCAGAAATGCACATCATTCCCTAGATTTACTGTCTTGGCCCTAATGGGACAGGACAGGAATGTGGCCAGCCCAGGACATTTCAACTGTAGCCCAAGCAGCTCAAGGAAAATGACAAAAACAATACTTCCCGACACTCCTTGTCAGATTCCTGTGTACCCATGAACAGCCAGAGTGCCCTTCCCTTCCTCGTCACCGTCACGCCTGCCACTGTCCCGTTACTCTCATGGTCATCGTCCTTCCCAGCCCCCGACTCAGCGTCCATTTCACCAGCATGACTAATGTGCTCGGGGGAAGCAGGTGCCCGTGCCCTTGTGGGGTGACAAAGGAACGAGAAACCGTGTGCTGTGCACGCACGAGGGCCAGGCGACTTCACGAGAGCAGAGTGAGAAAATGACTATCAGATGGGGTTGCCTGAGACTTTTTAAAACGCAAGACTCCCACATCCTGTCTCCTACTTCTGTATTGAGAAATTCAACCCCAGCCAAAACCCAAAGAAACCCCAGCCCCGTCCTGTTTCCCGGGCTTGGGGGAGGCAGGTGGGAACCCGGGGTCAGGTGCTGTTGGCTGCTGTGACACGCAGAGGGAAAGGGAGGCTACTGGACTGAGCCACCTCAAGGTAGAGAGCGGAAAGCGGACTCTCAATCTGGGGGTTGTTGTTGAGAAGGAACAGACTGTGTCCCTGGGAGAGAGCACTCTTAGGGAGCAGCAGATAGGGACGTCCATCTGCCCTGATGCCTCTGCTGGGAGCTTCTAGGGACAGAGCAGCTCCCGCTCCCTCTTATCGTCCACCTCCTTCCTGATGCCTTCAAACCCTGCTCTTCCCTAACCCCTTGCTGACGCCAGCCTCCAGCCACCTCTGCTCTCTGCAGGGCGAGTCTGTGTGTGGCTTTCTTGGGGTTATCACCCCCACTCCAGCAAGTCACCATACTCGGTTAAGGACACTAGCTCAGAGGTGACCGCCCATCTTTGGCTCGCTTGTGTTCATTTTGGTTCATGACAATCTTTCAACCAAGCTTCCAGGGATGTCTCCACCCCCTGATTTTCTACCAAAAATCTTAACAGGAAGCCTAATGCATCCCATGAGAGAAGGTGGGGGTCTGTGTTAGCTCAAACCAGGCCACAGGGGACAGAGGAGGAGGAGATTCACAGAGGAACAACTGCTCGGGGCCCTGCGGTTTCACATCTACCTTTTGAATTCGTTCCTGTCTGGAGATGGACCTGGTGGCTTACTCTAGCTGCTTCTGTTCAACCCCAGCACTGTGTGACTTCACACGTGGTGCCAAGCAGGGCTGCCAGCCTGCTGGCCCACAGTGGAGAGGCTTCTGCCCCTGAGTGGCGACCACCTTCCAAGGGAGGATAATGCAAAGCAATCTGAATGGCCTTTTGGGCTCACAGAATGACGGGTCCCGCAGAGACAGGGTTTGTGCTAGATTCTGCTCCTTGGGCCCTGGAAATACAGCCATCGCTCAGGGGTGGGTTCCTTCTAAAGAGGCCCTCAGGGATTGGACCTTTTAGTTCCTGGTCCCAGGCTCCAAACTGCAGCCCCTTCCCTGCTCTTCCATGTCAAGGCCTGAGAGAGGGACAGCGGCACAGCACTGTATGAATGGATTCTGTAGACAACAGTTGTCAGCCGTTACCCACACGACTGAGTCTTTCTGCGAGAGCTGTCCTGGGCTGCTCAGATCTTTAAAGCATTAGCCTTTAACTAAATTCAACACTCAGCACATAGAAAGCAGGCTATACCATGAGCTCTGCCTTGACCTGATTTTTTACCATTTTCTGCCCCCAGGTCCTTCTTCAATCTGTTGTCCCTTAGGCAGCAAGCCAGGTCCCTGATCAAGGTCCTCTCTTTGAAAATGGTCACACATTCTCTAAGGAGCGAGTCAGTGAGAGGGTGAAAATGTCTCCTAGAGAAGCAGGAATTTGGACCACGTGGGGGAAAGCGCTAGCTTGATGCTTGCTTAAAATAAGCAGGCAGCTTGGGGCACTGGGTCAAAGGTCCACCACGCCAGCGTTTCTTTCCATGTCTTGGGTGGGGACCAACACTGTTTCACCTGGGGTAGGGGGACTGGCTCCTTTGTCTTATAGGTGCTTTTTTTTTTTAAATTTTTTTGGTACTAGGGATTGGACCCAGGGGCACTGTACTACACTGTACTACTGCACTGAGCTACATCCCCAGCACTTTTTATTCTGAGACAGGGTTTCACTAAGTTGCTCAAGCTGGCCTCAAACTTCTGGTCCTCCTGCCTCAGCCTCCCAAGCCACTGGGATTCCAGGTGTGCACCACTGCACCTGGCTTCTCCTAGGCTCTTTCTGTGAACCAGTTCCTCTTCCATTGGACCAAGTGTGGTGTCCTGATGAGGACACGTCCCTAGAATGTGCACTGACTAGCAGGATGCCAGGGGATTAGTGAGGGAGGATCTCTTTAGTTTGGAAGTCTGGAGTCCATTAAAGATGGCAGAAGAAACTACCGTCTTCTGGTCTGGTCCGCTCCCTGCTCCATCTCTCCCGCCAATCGGGGTTTCCAGCAGAGCCCAGGCCTTTCACCTCACAAAGCCTCAGAGGTTATATGTTGTATGAACTTCAGGCCAACATCCAGAGCATAAACATGAGGGAAGGCAGGTGGGAGATGCTCTGGGAAGGAAACAGCAGCTTTCTGCGAGACCAATTGCCACTTCCACTGCTCTGTGCTGCGGAAGCCTGGCTCTCCTGAGGACCTTGCACTGAGAGGGTATCTTGCCATAGCAGTGCACCTCACAGACTGGAAGGGCCAATTTAGCGACAGTTGGAAGAAAACGTGCAGCCTGTGAAAAGAGTCTGCCGGTGGCTTCAGGGGAGGGCTGTTCTCAGGGACTGACACCAGGTTTGATCTCCTGACGTGTGCATGTGCTGGAGCAAACCGTGGGTCAGCAAGCTAGGGCAGCAGCGCTTGCTGTGGACAGATGAGCGGCAAGAAGTGGGTCCTCCCATCCCTCCAGCTCAGTCTCCAACAGATGCAGGCCAAGAGGAAAACACACACACACACACACACACACACACACACACACACACACACGAGTCATCCCAGGTGCTGTGACGATGCCAGTGCCACATGTACACAGACATACCCGACATCCTGGAGCCACACACTTCACATGCTGTCCCCAAGAGGAAGAGCGGTGGGAATACCTAACAAGATGACATTAGGGAGCTAAGACAGAGTCTCATCTCAAAAATAATCCCCACAAACTTTGGTTTGCAGGTAGAATCAAATATATATATATATATATATATATAAATATATACATATATAATAAAACCTAATTAAACATATAAGGTGAGCCATTCATTTTTGAAATTAGATCTACAATTTAAAAAATTAATATATCTGATACAGTGCCAATGTGCAAAGGTGGGAGGAGAGAAAGCACAGCAAAGAATTCAGCTAAAACTTAATCATAAAAGCAGATTAGAAACATGACCCTTCACAAATATAGCACAATTGTGTCTTATAAAATTATTATAATATTCTCTTTATAGCTGATACGATTATATCAATAATAGAGATTCACCGGTTATTAAGATTTATTATAAACATGCAAAATTCATTGCATGATGCATTTGCAAAACAGTAAAAACCTTCTAGCAAAACATCTTTGAGCTGATAAGCATCTAAGGGTCCTGATTCTACAACTCCAGGTGTGTCCTTCAGTAGGAAATGGGAACCCAAGCCATATTGGTTTTCATCCCTAAGTGGGTGTCTAGGGCTAGAGAAGGCAGGCAAATCAACCGATAGGGACTGAGGCTAGAGTCGAGGCTTGATTAAGTTATGTACATCGTACTTTCATAAACGACACCACAGCCTATTAAATAAATAAGTACAAAAGGGGATGGGGCAACCACTTCAGCTGCTTAGGAGGGGTGACAACGCAGGTAGCAAAATGTTGGTGGAGCAGGTAGCAAAATGTTGGTGGAGCGGGGTTGGCGAACAATACTCACGAGTAGTGGCATGATTATTGATGGCACCCTGGATCAAAGAATGATCTCCCAGAGGTTAAAATGAACACACACACACACTGCTTTATCCTTGATCTGAAATGATTTCACATGCTTGTTTAGCAAAGTCCTTGGATGATTTGGCCTCTTCAAAAAAGAATGCAAGTATCGAGACAGTGAT
Source organism: Aplodontia rufa (assembly GCA_004027875.1). Classification (NCBI taxonomy): domain Eukaryota; kingdom Metazoa; phylum Chordata; class Mammalia; order Rodentia; family Aplodontiidae; genus Aplodontia; species Aplodontia rufa. The sequence goes on from PVKS010014690.1 coordinate 21,674, forward strand.
CAATCAACTGGGGTAACAGATGATAGATTCGCCCAACACTCATCTGAAGCTGTCTTTCTTAAACCGCTGGACTACGATTGGGTTATGATGTTTGGGGACAGTGATTAGGTTCATCCTGGCCGCTAAGGTTCTAGGGACTGTTTCCATCGGGGCAGAGAACAGAAGTGGTGAGCATCTTGAAGCCTCTCCCACTCCTGACCCCTCTTTGCTCATTCTCTGGCCTCCCCATTCTCTTATTCCAAAGACATCGTGGGCAGAGATACTTCCAAACCATTGGACTGGGCAGTTCACTTGAACATCTCTGTTGGGGGATCCTGATGGTGAAAATCCACAGATGGAGGGTATAAGAATATCTCAAGTCGTACCTAAAAACGGGCAAGAGTCTGTTTGCTTTCTAGGAAGGGTTAACCTACAGTTGGATGTGACTTCTACATGATTAAACTGGACACTGTACATTACGTCATCTTCCACTAAGATAATGTTCTTGGTTGTAAGAGACCCTGAAAAGTTGATCACGTGTGGATTAATGACCCTACAATTTTCAGGTCTCCACGTGGAACAAGACACAAGGCTGTGGCCTTAAAATTTTAGGGATAGGGATCATCTCCCACTGCTGGGGGGCTGGGGGCTGGGAGGCGTTTGCTCTCACTGGTGAGTTTCATACTGCACTTTGCAAGATTGGGTGCATAAACTGGGGGTTGACATACGAGAACCCTTCAAAATCAGACTGGTCTATGTTCGCGATGACCAGCTGATCTGGTGGTGTTAAGACAGGCTGCCCTCGTGTGAAGAACTTGTCAAAGTTTTCTGCTCCTTTGCCACACTGCGGAGAAAATAAAGAAAAAGGATTGGTTAGAAAATATGACCAAGCAGCAGCTGAGCGCGCTCCGTGGGGAGTTGCGTGGTCCAAGAGACTGGGGAATCTTGGAGGACTTGCCAGCCACAGCAAACAAGCTACTCAACTGCAAATTCCGCACACCCCCAGGATGAGGAGCCCGTGTAGAAACACGCCGAGACAGCCTCTCATTTCAGTTCCGCCCCTCAGAGCAAGCCGAGCTTTGAGCATGAACCCTGTGCGCGCAGGGCCCGAGTTAGAGCTCCATGTTGAAAAAGCCATGATGCTGGCTGGGACTGCGGGCAGTTTACCCTGAACTGAGAAGGTCAGGCTACTGCCCCACAGCTGGTTCTTTGTAGCAATATTTGCAACACAGCAAAAGCTGTACTATCTTTGGCTTCCAACTGGACTGTTGTAGAAACTCCAGACCCTCATCTTCAAGTAGTACGGGGTGGGCGTCATGGTGAGGATGGGAGCTCCTCGGAGCCCGGCTGGAGCTCTAAACATCTAGACAGAGCCACCTAATGAATAGGCAGGCCCACACAGAGCTCATTTACAGATGATGGAGGGTTTGCACAGATGCCCAGGGAAGACTGGGGACTCTACCAGGGCACTCTGCGAATGGGGGCTGGAGCTACTCTGCGATGGTTTCTGGGAAACTGCACAGCTGTATCAAAAGGCATTGCTTGGGGGTCCAACTCAATTTTGGAGGAAGGGCTGCCCCCCTCACTTTTCTAGCCACCAAGAAGGGCTGTAACATGTCAAAATCTCTGGGACGCCATGGTGACTCTGAAGCAGAGTGATCTGGGAGTTTCACTGGTGTTATTCATAATGACAGTCAACATGTGGCAAAGGATTGCCCTTTAACCTGCTGGCTGTGCCATAGGAAAAGAGTAATTGATTCTGATGAATGTAAACCTCAACCTCATTGGCACTCTTGGATCTTTAACAGAGGGCGACTGTGAAGTCAGGTGCACCCAATTTCCTCACTTGCACTGGGGAGCATAACTGAACCTCCCTCTCCACACTGCTCTGAGGCTCAGCGTAGAGCTTCATACATAACTGGGCGCCTGGTCTGAGTTCAACTATAACACCGATGAGTCTCAGGGGCTCCACTTTCTCATCTGCCCTTTTCCCTCCCTTCTCTATCTTCTAGAAGGTTTACTTGAGAATCAAGGTTCATTATATTTTTTTCCCACCCTCTTTTCATCAAATAAAACTTACTTCTAAGGACCTGCTGAGCTGGAAAGCATGGCTTAAATTCCAAGCAAATCATAAACCACAGCTTTCCTTTCTGGGATCATTTTCACGCAAGAGGCAACCACTCTGCACCCAAGGAAACCTCACACCAGGTGATGGGGGTGGTCGTTCACAGAGGCCATGCAGACAGGAGGCCTGCTCCTCCCTCAGGCCTGCTTCCCACAGAGCGACAGCAAAGCCTCCACTCTGGAAGAGCACAAAGCACTTTAAGCCAAGGTCAGCAGAGGCGGAGTCTGCAGTTGGCACCACCCAGTGTGCACTGGCCATTCTGAATCACTGGCAAAGGCTCTTCAAGAAGTCAACAGGGCACACCCTGTCATCCCGCGCCTCAATCACGAGTGTGAGCTGGATTCATCAGTTAGGAAAAAAAGCAGCCAGCTTCTACTGCGATGATGAAAGCAGGTAAAGAAGACCTTTCTTCTGAAATACCACTGGTGCGCAGTGAGGACGATTTTGCTCTGCAGGGAACCCAGTTTTGATTGCCATGGCTTAGGCAAGGGGTGCTACTGGCATCTTGTGGGTGGAGACCAGGAAGGCTGCTACGCATTCTAAAATGCACAGCACATTTTAGAATGAAAAGATCCACAGCGAGAAACTCTGGGATCCATCAAGACTATCACGTGAGTCTGAGTAGGCCTGAAGGTCAGTGTGAAGGCAAATACAGGTGCCAAACAAGGTGATCAGGTAGGAGCAGCCGCATGTGAGAGCAGAGGATGGAAAGGCTACAGAGGGCCCAGGGAAGAGCAGCAGCAGGAGTGTCATGATCCCAAGAGGCTGCCGGGAAAATGCCCTCTTGGAGCCCCCTGAGTTAACACCATTACCTGGAAGAACTCCAGTAAAGCTACCCTGGGGCTCCCCAAAGCTGGGGCGTGCACTTCCTCCAAAGAATCATTTGTTCTTCTCTTGCTGCTCACTTCCCACACAAAGATAAGAAGGAATTTCTGGAAATACCAATAAGGCATGTGAGTCCTCACAGGCAGAGCAAGGCTGGCCAGGGTGAAGTGTTTCCTCAGCCCTGGCGGGACAGCTTTCTGACCAGCTGAAGATTTCTTGATTTGTTCTATGAGAAGATTGTCCAAGTCCGACCCTTTCTCTTGAATACTTTTTATGGTGTTCACCAATTACCTTCCAATGGGATGTTTCTAAAAGCCAGGATTTTACTGCCAAAGAAAAATGAGAGCAAAGGAAAAAGAGAGCTCTCATAATCTAAAAAGAGATGCACAGAAACATCAATCCTGAGAGGACGGGGACGGATGCCGAAGGACATCGAATTCTATCTCTGAGGTCTCAAGAAGGGCTCTTCCTAAGGGCTCCCACTGTTTGCAAAGTCAATAATTACAATAAAAGAACGGTGCAGATCCCCTCCCGGGCTACAGCCTCAAGCTACGACCGTGCTGATGACTGCAGAGCTCAGGGGACTCGTGAGGCAGGACTGGTCTAACTGCTGCTCCGCAGTCACCCTGAACGGCAGCTCCGCAGTCACCCTGAACGGCAGCATCAGTCACCCCCCACACATACCTTCCTTTCCCTTCTCACTCTGAATTTCTTTGGAATTTCCCCTGACTCAGAGAGAGAAATTGCATTTTCGCCAATGAAAGCGTTTCTTAAACTAGTTCATGTAGGTGGAGAGACCAGAGGCAAGGACAGGCCAAGGGTGGAGTAGGAAGTAAACCACTGACACTCGCACACATGGACCAAGGGACAAGGAGCGGGGCAGCATCTTAGGAGGCCACGGAGGAGCAAGTGGTGGATGAGCTGGAGGCTGAGTGTGAGGTCCAAGACTCTGAAGAAGATCGGACCAGAAATCTCCCCACAAAGGGGTTAGGGGAAAGCATAGCTATTTTTTTCTAGAAGTTTAGTACTGTGAAAAATATTGCTTATTTTCCACCACAGAGGGTCTTTCAATACTTTAAAAATGAGGTTTTTAAAAAAAATTTTTTATGCTAGGGATTGAAACCAGGAGCACTTAACCACTGAGTCATATCCTCTGCCTGTTTTTTATATTTTATTTTGAGACAGGGTCTTGCTAAGTTGCTTAGGGCCTCACTAACTTGCTGAGGCTGGCATTGTACTTTCAATCCTCCTGCCTTAGCCTCCTGAGCCACTAGGATTACAGGCATGTGCTACCACGCTCAGCCTAGGAGGTGTTTTTCAAGATGTTATGTGGGGAACTGCCACTGTCCTCAGATCATTTCCAGAACTTACTGAAAAGGATCATGGAAATCAGGGCTCTCCAGATCCTTGGAAAAACCAATAAACTCAACAAACCATTGCATTCTCAAAGCAGAAAAGACTTGGCCTGCTCCCTACGATCCAATCTTACTCAACCACTGGATTGATGGGCAGGGGGCCTTGGGTGCCATCTTGGAACTGAGCAGGGAGGAAGAAAAGGAAGAGAGATGGAAAGGTTAAGGGGGAACCTAGTGGCACCTGTGGATGAACAAGTGGATGAGTGACAAGTGAAGCCAGCCTGGCAGCAGATGGCCTTCCACCCTTCCTTAGGGATGAAGCAGGAGGGTGGTTACTGCAGTCATTTGAAGAGCAGCCTACATGACAGACTGTGACAACATTCAGGACACTAGGCCACCAGAAGCAAACAGCAGCTAAAGTGACCTGTGAGCAGAGCCCCTGGACTTGGTGTGCCCACACTTCACCTCAAGAGCCCTCGCCTTTCATTAGGTTTCTGATGTTGGGGTGCAATGTACCACACAACTGCATAGGATAAGGACAGGAAGGAAGAGGCAGCAGGAGGCAGCCCACACCTGAATGGCCGGCAAGAGAGCCCAGACAAGCGCCTCTGGTGCTCCCTGCAGGTTTGGTGTTCACTGGGGGTACCAACGCCTGAGGAAAAACAGGGGCACAGAGGACTGATCGTAGGCCCCAAGGTACAGCTTTGGGGACCTCTGCGATGTGACCATCACCTTCTAGAATGTCACGAGGATGGAGGGAGAGCCATATGGGAGAGATCTCTTTTAAACAATCAGTCGTGATACAGACAGGGAGTACCACATGCGTAGAAGTGCCCAGCATGTAAAGGGTGCCTGCTCATTTTAGAAGGATGAATGAACATTATTAACAGTCTACCTCCCCCTCCCTTAGTTCTGGAGTAAGGAATGAGCTGTGGCTTTTGACATTCCTGCCCATTTGGTCAATTCATCAATTAACAGAATGAGCCAAGGAGAAGCTGAGCGCGGTAATGACAATGAGGGCGTGGAGCCTTCGTGGGAGACGGACTGCCAAGCTTGCCCACTCCCAAACCCTTGAGTCCCGTGAAGGGCACAGCAGAAAGCAGAGGCCAGCTTCTCCACTGTGATCCTTAGCTGAGAGGCCACCAGGCATGAGCAACACATGGCTCAACTCTGCCACTGACCTCGGTGTCCCAGTCACGTGAACTATAACCCCAGGGCTGCGGCACAGGAACATGAGTGGCTCAAAACACAGCTGTTCAAAAGCAGAACCCAGAAGGGGAGGCAGTGCGCTGAGCAAAAGAAGCGTAAAGGCGTGCTGCCGACCACAGGAAAGGAAGCAGGGAGGGGCGCGGGAAGCCTCTGGCAGCCACCAGACGCCACAGGGTGTCCTTGGGGCAGGGCAGGTCCTAGCACTGTGCTGTGCAGTGGGGGCACGAGAGAGAACGTCTTCATGGTCTCTGAGCTGTGTCCTCACTGTACAGTCTTCATTTTATTTAAGTAACCAACAGCAGGAACGAGCTGGCATGTTGGGCCCTGGGCATGGGGGCAGGGGCAGGAGGTCTAGGCTGTTGAATCGTCCAGTGTGGGGCTTCAGCCACTGCTCCGCCTTCCTATGACCGGCATGCATGACCAACGCAAGCAGGAGCACACGGTTAAGGGTTAAGAAGTGAGTTAGTCTGCTCATCTAGTCACGCAAGTTTCTGGAAATGTGCTCACCGAAGACCTGGATGCCCACTGAAGCCAGTGCATTTTGGTATAGATAGTCTGGAGAACAAGAACGGATAGATGAGAGCATTTGGAGAACAGTCTGTGCCTGGCCTTGGACCTTGAGAACCAGAAATGGCCATGTGACAAATGTCACAAACCTGCATGACCGACAAGGGGAAACCCCGGCCACCTAGCATTACACTGAAGATGGAAAACACATGAATCACTTACGTAAATGTTTACACATGTACAGAACTTTCTGGAGGTGACAAGAAAGATCCTGAGTAGTGGGACTGTGGCTGGGCAGGGGGAGTGACTGTCTCCCTTTCTACCCTTCTCTACCATACAGCTGTATACTTCACCTCATAGCGAAAGGATTTTTATTTTTTGTCATGCTGGGGATTGAACCCAGGGCCTCATGGATGCTAGGCAAGCACTCTACCACTGAGCCACATCCCTAGCCTGGAGATGCTATTTTAATAACAATAATTGTTTGGAAGGGATGGGACCTCCCCCACTTCCTTCCAGTGTCACCTGTGTGAGGGACTGCACATGGCCTTGATTTCTTGGACCAAGTTAAACAGGACTCGCCTCATCCATTGCCTTCAGAGCGAATGACGTTAGATGGGAAGGGAGCGGACCTCACAGACAAGTCTGCGGACAGACACAGGCCAGGGAAGTCCATACCGTGAGTGGGTTCTTGTCTGTGTGGGAACAACGCCGGCATGAGGGCAAAGGTTCTGGCCTGCTGTGGGCTGTTCTCCATGGAAACGCTGCATTCTATTTGGCCTTTCTTTACGTTAATGGCCAGCCTTGGAGGATTAAAGCTCCTTTTGTGAGAACCATGTAATGGCTGTCATTATCGAGACCCTCACCTCAGACGATGGAAACCTGTCTATGACAACTTCCGGTGCCCAGGGTCTGTATTTATGCCATCCCTCACCATGGAAGTGCTGAGACTTGCAATACTCCTACTTATCTGTATTGTTGTTATATAAAATGTCTCTTTTTTTCTTCCAAGCACAAAAGTATTTGGTAGAGTAATTATCAAAGAATAGAGAAATCTGCTTGCCTCTAATTAGCCAAGTCGAAGATGCTTGGGTTGGTTTTAAAGGCTTAAATCAAACCCACATATATCATGATGGGTTTTCTTCTAGTCTCCAGAGTCTGAACAGTTTTTGAGGTTGTCAGCAAAACTCCCCAAGTCTCAGGAATCTTAATCAGCATCACCATTGCCAGCTCAATGGAGGGACCAAGAGGACGAATCTTCCTGTCACTCAAGTCAATGGCTTGGATGCACCCACAGCATCGTACCCATTGGACGGTCACTGAGTGGCCCTAATTCTTCCCTGGGAACTGCTGCTGCTGCTCTCTATAAAGAACTGTGCAGAGTAATTATTAAGAGAACACTGTAACATGAGACGGCCTGATTTTTAGGAATTACACATGGAATTATTTGGGTGCAACTTATTCTCAAATGGCTCAAAAAATCGTGTGTGTGTTGTGCACACACAGGCTCAGAGAGAGGAGGAAGAGAGCAAGGGAAACGTGACGAAGAGTTAGCAGCTGGGGAGGCTGCACGAAGGGAAGCAGAAATTCCTTAGACTGTTTCCTCAACTCTTTTACGAGCCCGAAACTAGGAATTGTTTCAAAAGCATTTTTTAAGCAATGAAAAGGATTGCTGTAACAACTTTGATAATTAAACCATCTTGGAACTCTCTCCATAATCGGATGAAGCAGGAGTTGGTGGTGGCAGCGGGGGCTCAGGATGGTGCCTTCGCACCACAGAGGCACCTACGTTCCGTCTCAATGCTCTTATTCCCTGGCTCTTGCTGGGAGGATGACAATGTCCTGATAAAAGTTCTTCTATTTTTTCAATCTTTTTGATCAAATAATTACAGTGACTTTCCAAGAAAGGCCACTTCTGAAAGGCCCATTTTCAAAGGGCTCTGCCCGACTGTTGACTCTCGACCATTTCTTGGTGTTAACAAGATTAATTTTTCTCTCCAATAACCATTAAAGTGCAGTGGCTTTCTGGCTGGCCTGTGAACTGGCTCCTTGGTACCAATGGACAGTATTCAACAAAGAAACATCGGGGCTGGAGTGGTGGCTCGGTGGTGACGGCGCTTGCCGAGCATATGCAAATACATGGGTTCAAACCCCAGCACCCTGTGCACAACTAAGTGTTGGAGCAACGAAAGCCATGTGGAAAACTCCTCAATAAAAATTGATTCTCTCTCTCTCACACACTGTCCTTCTCTCTTTAAAAAAAAAAAAAAAAAGAAAAAGAAAGAGAAATCAATTAACTTTGCATTTCCGGTATTTGTATCAACTGCTATCCATCGCAGGCAGGAGGAATGGAAATTCGAAGGCTGCTCTTGGTCATTTTCTTCACATGGATAATAAATCAGGATAAAAGCTTGCAAAGGTGCAAGTGAGACTGAGCAGAATACTGGAGCTTCCATTCTTCAGGCAAAGTAGCAGGAAAGAGCAGGTGGGCTGAGCGGGCTGGCTGGTCACCTCCTTGCCGCCTGACAGCAGTGGAGCCAGGTGGCCACTTGTCTCTCCCTCTTTTTTTTTTTTTTTATTATTAAATGGATATAGAGTTACAAATGAGGGGGAAACATTATCAAACATTCAAGAACCAATGTGTATACACTTAGTCATCCAGGGCTAATGCCATATCATGGATGTCCAGCTTGGGTTCCCCATGTTGCTGTTTCCCCCAGAAGAACCCCTGAGTTAAATGGATATCTCATGGAGGTCAGAGATCTCCTTCTGAGATGATTCCCCCATATTCCCATCCTCCAGTCTCTTAAGAATTCTTCCCACCCCCTCCCCCCCACTGTCCCCCAGCCTACACCTCCAAGTATCCTAGGGAGTCATACAATTTGAAGTTGTTATTAGCTTAGCCGTCTACCATACTGCTTCCAGATGTATTCTAGCTTCCACAGATGAGAGAAACCGTTCAACCCTTGTATCTCTCCCTCTTTAACTGAAGGCACCTCTTTTACAGTTAAAATACAGCATCTTCTTAAGTGGCCTTCTGAACAGGGAAGACTACTCAGGGCCACCACTCAGGTTTGCTGCTGGGAAGGTCAGGCGAATGCTGATGGGACACTTCCTGTCTGTGCAGCAGGGATCCTGATGCTGTGGCCGGGAGAGCACTGGGTCCCTCCCGCCCTGTGCCTGTGTCAGTTTCATCTCCAGCAACTATGGTCTTTGCTTTTGTTTTGCAAAATAAACTAGCACATCAAGGCTCCGCCCTGCCACCGATCATCCTGTCTTCTAGGAAGCCGTCTATCTTCACAGTGGCACACAGATGTCCTTTGGGGACATACAAGGCTATCCAGGATTGGCCTCTCCCAACTTTGGCTGCTGCAATAGGTTTTCCCCCACCTCCAAGCCTCCAGATTCCGCAGGTAAGGTGGACACAGTGACCTCCACCTGACACCCGTCACTCTTCTTTTTGTGTGACCTTATGTAGAATCCAGGACATGGCTGAGCTGCGGATGCCACTGTGACATGGAAAGTCCCATGAGGGGCCTCCTGGTGGGTCACAGCACTGTGAATTGTCCTTTTTTGCAGCAGGATCTCAGAGTCTGTGTGACACTTTGGGCTAATGGTTAACTTCGCTAATGTCACTTTGGCAATCAGAAAGATGACAGAAAGATCACACATGACAGGAACCCTGATTTCTCCAGATAAGTCCTGTGGCTGGCCAGCAATATAAGCCTTCTACACTTCTTAGGGAAGTCAGTGCTTCTGAAATAATCTTTCTTTGGTGGTGCCCACCTGTAATCCCAGCAACTCAGGAGGCTGAGGCAGGAGGATCACAAGTTTTAGACCAGCTTGGGCAACTTAGCGATAGACCCTGTCACAAAAAAAAATAAAGACGGCTTGGTGGCAGAGTGCCCCTGGGTTCAATCCCTAGTACTGCTAAATAAATAAATAAATAATAATAAAATAAAATAAAATAAAATAAAGATGATAGACTCATGATTCTCCAAGTATGAATTTGGTCTTCAGAAGCACCCATCAAATGGCCACGTGTACTTGGAGCCCTGTAGCTTGTATTTTGCAAGAGGCAAAGGTTCAATTCCAAGGGAGCCAGGAGCAGTTGTGCTTGGGATGACTGCAAACCCTCCTTAATCCTGTAAATCTCAGGGAAAATGGATTCAAAGTGCTTCCTAGAAACCCGCCCAGTGGGCGTCACCAAGATGGCTGAGAAGGGAGGGGACCAATGCCCTCTGGGACCAGCAAGTGCATGGGAAGGTGAGAGGCTCCTTCTATTCCTCCATAGTGGCTGGGGGCTTGAGCTGCTGCCCTCCTCTTTGAAATAAGAGAACCACCATCAGCGGGTACTCAGCTCTGTGTGCTTCTCCTGTAAACTGGACTTTTCAGCTAGGCTCAGGCCAGAACTACTCTTCCCAGGAAGCTGGGAAGCCACCAGCCAGCGGCACTTCTGCCAGCACCCAGCTCCCTCCTGCCGAGGTCTTGGCCAAAGTGCACCTGCAGCTTGGAGTAGGCTGCTTTCCTCTGTCATGAATGTCCTCTCCAACCACTGGAAACCACCATGGCATGGGATTTCTGCTCCAGCCTGGTGCCGCTGGAAACCACCTTGGCATGGCATTTCCACTCCAGCATGGTGCTGCTGGAAACCACTGTGGCATGGCATTTCCACTCCAGCATGGTGCCGCTGGAAACCACCTTCTTATGGCATTTCTGCTCCAGCCTGGTGCTGCTGGAAACCACCTTGGCATGGCATTTCCGCTCCAGCATGGTGCCGCTGGAAACCACCTTCTCATGGCATTTCCGCTCCAGCATGGCGCCGCAGGACAGAGCCACATCCTAGGTGCCCTTTGGTGAAATGCGAGCTTGCTGTGTGTATGACCTGGGGTGAGGAGCTGGGGGACACCCAGGGTTCAGCAGCTCTCTGCTGCCCTTCCAGGGACAGCACCTCCCCCACTCAGCTCTTTCCCGTGACTCCTGTTTCCCAACAAAGCATCTGACGTTGCTTGCTTCCATCCAGTCTCCTGGGTGTCTGTGTCCCCACCGCCCAGCTCCTGCTCGGTCCTCTTGCGCACAGGGTCTCTGACAGATGCCGCACTGGCCCCTTCCTCTGGCCAGAGCTCTCCCGCGGCGGCCTTCCACTGAACCTCAGTTCCGGGGCCTCTGGCCACCGTGAGAGTCTGCGGTTGTTTCTTCATGGCCACAGGCAACTTATTCTTCCTTTTTATTTTAACCAGCACTCAGTTAAGCAAACAAATAAGCAAACAAGCAGACTAAAAGCACTCCAGGAACAAAAGAAAGAAACACTGCCCAGCCTCAGCTGCCTGCGGAGAAACCACTTCCCACCACTGGCTCCAGTGATTTCCATGGCCTAGAGAGAGCAGCGCACGTTGTTGGCTGCCTGAGCTAGATCACCTCTGGTTTTTCCCTACATACGACTTTAGGTCCAAATGCCCCGAAAACTGGGAGACTGGAAATGATGCTTCTTCTGAAATCGAGGTGGGAACAGATAGAAAAAGGAAAGCATGTTTTATGGGTGGCTTTGCGGAGCCTAATCTCCTTCCAGAAACGACTGACAATAACCACATTCTGCGGGACCCTTGGAGCAGGGTCCCTAGGTGTCTCTGTAAGGAAATGAGCTGTGTTTACGATGCTACTGCTCCTTTTCTCATTCTAATTTGCGAAGAAAAAGAAACATAAAAGGCAGAGGGGAACAAAGACCCCAGCAGAATTTCCCTGGAGGCATCTGCAGTGCTCTGCCCACCCACTCCCAGGGTTTATACCCTGAAGCAGAGGATCCTGCCCGTGAGCCTGGCATCCAGGGCTGGCTGGAAAGAAGGTAGTGGCGGTAGATACACGCCGGCCCTTGGGAAACGATGATTCAGGAGGAAGTCAACTGACCTAATTAATTTCAGTTTTTCTTCAGCCTGTGCTAAAAATGTCTCAGAAAAGTAAAAGTCCAGTGGGCTCTGCACAGCAGCTCTATTCTTAGAGCGGGGACACATGGGCACTTTTGATGTGGAGGCTGCCACTCTGAGAACAAAGGTGTGTGTTGGTAACTCTGCCACCCCTGGGGTCCCCTTGGCCTGTGCATGGGGCACCCATCAGAGGCAGACTGGAGCTGAACCAAATGCTGCTCATATGGGCCATGGAGCTCCCCTTGTCCTGGGGGAAAAGTACAAAGGGCAATCGCCCAGCGCTGCTCAAGATATGGCAGAGCCAGAAGGTGCAGATCCACCAGCCCTCAGAAATGGGATGCAGGGAAAAGCAGGTGCCTGGGCACTGCAGGATGGCATGAGGGTGAGCAAGGAGGCTGGCATCTTAAAGACACTCAGTTTCTCTCTAGAGATAAAAACATTTAAGAAAGGCAACCGCTGGCTGCCATCACCATCAGTGGGCTATAGGGCTGTCACTGACATGGAATGATGGTGCAGTGGGACAGGACACAGACTCCGTCCTGGTTCCACCACCCACCAGCTGTGTGTCCTTGGCAAGTTACACAGCCTCTCTGTGCCTCTCTTCTCAAGGGCCAATGGGGCCAATGACCTCCATCTCACAGGGGTGTTGGGAGGATTAAATGAATTAATATTTATAAAGCACCAAGAGCAGGACCTGCCATGTATTATTCTTAAATAAATGAAAAAAGTAGGACTCACACAGGAAGAATCTGATCAATGGGGGTGGTGTCAGAACTGGGGGTTGCCATGCCCTCCTTGTAGGGGATGCAGTAGGTGACATGGGAACTGCACCCAGGCCCTGCCTGTGAGCCGATGAAGATTTAGGATGCTTCAGAGGCCCACCAGCGCCAGGCAGATCCAGGAAAGCTGGAGACAGATGCAAGACCCAAGTCCCGCCAAGGACCCAGGGCAAGGAGTACAGCTCTGCGGGTGAGGTGTCCCCAGAGAAGACTGCCCTGGCTCTCTAATGGTCTGGGTGCTGCTCTCCGGAGGGCAAGGAGCACAGAGGTTCCCCCTGTCTGTCATTACTGTGCAGAGCCAGCGGGAGTCCTGGCTGCTCAGACCGCAGGACAGCACAGGCTGGTTCCCAGCCGCTCTCCTTTTCTGCCAAGGCCAGGGGACACCATCGGCTCTCTGCAAGAGAAGGTGGGTGGCCACGCCCAGGACTCGGGAAGGAGCCCAGGCTCGCCAGCGGTTCTGGACTCACCACTTTGGGCTTGAACGGCGGCTGGATCTCCCTGCTCTCCAGCTTCTCCCAGTCGATCCTCCGGAAGAAGGCGTGTTCCCGCACGTCCCTCTCTCCCTCGGGCCCACAGCCCAGCCGCTTGGCGGGGTGCTTGGTCATCAGCTGAAGAGAGAAAGAGAAGGCTGATGACAATGGCTTCCTGGCGACAGCGCCTCCCTGGACAGCCCCAGGATGCTCATCACTGATGGTGGTAAGTGGCCTTCCTTGAGTGGCTGTCACGGTAAGGAGAAGGGGAAGCAGTCTGAGTCCACAGAAAGGGGTGGTCAGTAATCGCAGGGCATCTGTCTTGGGCCTGCTGCTCTATATATTTGGTAAAAAGGCTCAGCACCTCCAGAACTTGTGTGTCCGGGAACCAGCCCAGCACCACGCACGAGGCTGCGGTGAGCTCAGATGCCCAGCCGGAGCCTGGACCAAACATCGCCACAGCCTCACGGGTGAGAAACACAGGCGGTGACGAGGAAGGCGGCGGGAGTGTCAACGCGCCTGTTGCAGAGCGCGGGCAACATGACCCTGAGCTCCGTGACCTAGCGCCTCCGCCACCTGCCTTGCCCTTGAAGACATGGCTGGAATGCTAAGTGAACGAACAAGCCGGCAAGCGTTAGGAGTGCGCTGCATTCCAGCTCATGACTCCGAAAGGGATCTTGCGACCTAGAACTTGACAGGCTGAAACCTGCCGAGTCCTGACCGACAATTCCAGTCCTAGAAGCTTCACTGAAATGTGCTCATACGCTCATCAGAACACAGGAGCCGGCAGGTTTGCAGCAGGTCCGTCAGTGATGGCTTTGAGCCAGAGTGAAACTACCTGAGCCCACCAGGCGTGGAGAGGACGAACACACTGCAGTGGGTTCACGCGAAGAATACGACAGAGTGGCCACATCTGCAACCACAGGCCCTGCGCACATGCCCCGATCCCACCTGCGCCCGGGCGAGACCAAGCCATGTGGTCAGAAGAGGAGTTCTGATCACCCCGGGGGCAGGGGGTGCCTGTGCGGTACAGGAGGGGGTTTCCTGCACCTTTTCTCCACCTGGGTGCACTTCTGTGGGTGCATTCATTTTGTGACAATTCACTGCTTTGTGGGCTGAAGATCTATGACTATTTCTGTGAATCTGTCATAGCTGAAAACAGGAAATGAAGCTGGGCGTGGTGGTGTATATTTGGAATCCCAACTACTCGGGAGGCTGAGCCAGGAGGATGGTAAAGTCAAGGCCAGCCCCGGCAACTTAGTGAGACTCAGTCTCAAAAAAAAAAAAAAAAAAAAAAAAAAAAAAAAAAAAAAAAAAAAAAAAAAAAAAAAAAAAAAAAAAAAAAAAAAAAAAAAAAAAAAAAAAAAAAAAAAGAAGAAAAAGAAAAAAAAGGAAACACACACACAAATAAAAATAAGTAAAAAGGGCTGGTTGTAGTTCAGTAACAGTGCACCCCCTGGGCTCAATTCCTAGTACCAGAGAAAGAGAGAGAGAGAGAAAGAAACAAACAAAGAAAGCTAAGGAGTCATACTGTGTGAGGCAAGAGAAGAGAACACCACTTTCCAAGGGCCTGCGATGATTTCTATAACTCCTCCAAATGCAAGAAGGTGAGGTGCCAGGCCCAGGAAGCACTGTCCTCGATATGCCCCACTATGCCTGGCATGTCACCAGGCGCTAACCCTTGGGGGCCGTGGTGCGTGTCTGTGGTCTTGCTAGCATCTCTCCTACAAGCATGGAGAAGGAACTTCCTGGTTGATCCTCCTGGTCTGTGGCCACAACAGGGTTCCAAATGCACTCACCCCTTTGCAGATGGAGACGGCCTCTTTGGACAAGGACTTGGGATAGGAGACATTGTGTTCCATTATGGACTGAAACAGCTCGTCCTCATCTTCACCATCAAATGGAGGCTATTCCGGAAGAGAAAGGTGGGAAAGGTTTAGGAGAAGTGATTCATCACCACAGCGCCTGGAGATTCAGCTCCATGAGAAACGGACCCAGCACAGAGCAGGCAGCTTGGTTAACTCGAGGCTTTATTTGATTATTTTTAATTAGGCTGTCTGTCCCTTTAACTATCTTGCCCTGAGCAACCCAAAACACCCTATAGGGAAACTGTCTTTTGAGTAATGCTTTTAATGATTTGCAAATAAATTATAATTAACCCATTAATCTTGCAATTATGTGCTAAAATCTAATTATGATCAAGTCAGATTACAGATGGCTTTGTGTTCAGAAGGTGAGTTGGGGTGAGGTCAGCAGCGGGGCAAGGAGGATGCCCCAACACGGATCGGCTCTGTGGGGTGCTGGTGTCTGCATCCCAGTTGCAAAGGGGCTTAGCTTCCAAGGATACCAAGTTCCCACTCTGAGACAGGGAGGGTGGTGGCTCCCTGCAACAGGGCTTTGAAGTCAAATCTGGACCAGAACCCTGGCTCTGCGGGTTCCTAGCTGGTGTCCACAGGCAAGTGGCTTTCCTTCCTCAAGTAGGGTTTCCTAAACGGGGCTCTGGTGATCGGCAGCGCCTGGCAAAGCAAGGAAACCTGGCGGTGGCTGCCAAGGCAAGGGCCTCTTGGGAGGAGCTGAGGCTCATGCCCTCGGAGCCTTTTCCTCCCGCACACCTGGACGCACACAGCAGGCATGGGCCCACGGGAACTTCCTCCCTGGCTCAGCCGACCGTGAGCTTGGCATAGAAAAGGAAGCCCAAGGGCAGGAGCTGGGCGTGGGGTCCCCTCATGGAGACACATATGCCTATGGAAAGATGCCACGTGGTAAAGATCTCTACCTTTTCCATCAGGAATTGGAGAATGAGGACCGGGTGACTGGTGCCACTGCTTTCATTTTTTGCCTAGAAATGTAAATAAACAGGCCTCTCTTCCGGCTGTAAGGGCACGGTGTAAATGCTTTATTTGGCAGAAACATGTAGGTGGGCCTGAGAACTGGAGTGGGCCGGGTGGCCTGCCGCCAGGACCTGGGGGCCCACAGGCAGGTCAGCTGGGGAGGGCTGGATGCAGAAGGCCACCTGAGTCTCCAGGGGCAGAGAAGGCCAGGCCAGGGACGGGGAAGGAGTGTTCTTGGCCAAGGCTGCAGCGAGCCAGGTCTACTGTGCATGCTGCCGCATCGTCTTGGCCCGACATCATACACCCTTTTTCTCAGTGTCTCTCAACATGTCCACATGGCACCTCAGTGGTCCAAAAGTGTGGTCAAAAAAAAAAAAATTATTTAAGAGAGAAGTACAGTAAGAGGGAGAGAAAAACAGAGAGAATCAATTTTTATTGAGTTTTTCACATGGCCCTTCTTGCTCTGACACTTAGTTGTGCATGTGGTGCTGGGGTTTGAACTCGTGTACCCGCGTATGCCAGGCAAGCACCATAACTGCCAAGCTACTTCTCCAGCCCCATGTGGCCAAATTCTGGTGGAGCAGATTCTCACAATTAAAATGAGGTGTGGGTTCTGCTCCAGGCTGTGAGCTGGGCCCCTCCAGGAGCACGAGGCCCTCTACAGTGTCAAGGATCTCCTGGAGGTGAGTGGGAAGGGGCTCTGTTTCTGGATCACCAATCAACACGTGGGGCCTGCTGGGGTCTATGGTTAGGATCAGCTACATAATTTGCACATCTTGGGCCCTTTATCAAAGACCGTGAAGAAGTTCAAGATGGCAATGGCCAAGCATGAAACCAAACTTGCAGCTCTTTTGAGCTCAGGCCCAGTGCGACTGTTCAGTCTGCACACCCATGAAGCTGGCAAGCATGGTCCAGTGCCAAAGGCCCCAGAGGGATCCAACCAGCCCTCTGGGGATGCTCAAGTCCCAGAAGACACAGGAAATCTCAGCCAATGGCCTAAGAGACACCGTCATCCCTAGGATGCTCAGGCTACCCTTCCCCAGGAACCCTCATCTGAGAACAAATAGGTTAACAGAGCTACAGCCCTTCATTTCTACAGCCCTCGGAATGATGCGGAAGAGCAGGAACTATCTGTGGTGCAGGGCACTGGCCCGCCATGTCTGCAAGATTGCTTCATAAACGGAAACAGCTGCGGGAGGAATTAGGTTCTGTCTAGAATGGGTCAAAGAAGAACTCTTACTATCAGGTGGTCTCCGTCCCCTGTTAGGATGGGACACCTCAACTCAGATGTCCTAGACCACCCATCCCACAGCACATTCCTGGGTCAGAGCCCACCCTCTTGCCCATCTTTGGAGATTTTGATTGACATTTACATTTTAAAGGCCCCAAGAAGTCCTGCAGCAAAGAAAGCTGTTTAATCATTGTGACTCCAGTCTTAGCTAGAAGGATCCTCCAAGAAGCCCCAGGCTAGACTTTTGCAGCACGATTCCTAAGCTATGACAAAAGCCACAAAACCAAATGCTCCCGGGATCAGGGAGGTCCCCAAGGATTAGGGCTTCTCCTGTCACATCTCCTCAAGTTTTTGGCCCACTGTGACTTTAAACAGGGGATAAAAGAGGGGGAGGGTGGGCTTGTGGGGAAGAGCAGCAACAAGGACAACAGAGGCACTGTCCTCTCGGGCTGTCTATACGGGGTACCGGGAGAGTGCTCTGTGGGCTCCATTCACTCAGTCCTCAGATCAATCCTACGATGTAAGGACTAGTGGTCCCATGGACAGGGGGATCACTGAGGATTGGCTCAGTGCTTTGGCCAGGGCCATAGAGCTGCTATGGAGAACCAGGACTCTAACACCTATACTCACCCCAGGGGCTAGATGGTGAAGAAAAACAAAGAGGGGCATCCCTGGGGCCCAAGATGGTTCCACACACTGGGGGCAGAGGGACTGATCTTTAGGCTCGAGGTCTGGATGATTTCGGGTCCTACTGGGTTGGTGGCAGATGGGTCAGCTCCCCACCAGCTGCAGGCCTCCTGCTTCAGAACCACTTGGCCAGCTAGACAGTGCCCTTAGGAAGACAGAAGCAGGGTGTTCTTGAGCAAAAGGCTCAGGAGTAGGGGCTGGAGCAGTTGCTCAGTGGCTACAGTGCTTACCTGGCATGAGCGAGGATGTGGGTTTGAACCCCAGCACCACACACACAACAAAGTGTTGGAGCAGCAAAAGCCACATGAAAAACTAAGTAAAATTTATTCTCTCTGTCCCTCTCTCTTTCAAAAACAAATAATAATAAAATAAAGTCTCAGGAGTAGGGTAGCTCCTTCTCTCAGCTCTGGTGAGGTAGAAAAGTCAGAGCCAGAAAACTAAGTTTCAAACAGTTAAAAGCCTCCCACTCCCAGTACTATGATTACCCTGAAGAACAGCTGCCGGTGGAGGGGCATTCCCCATATCACATGCGCCTGTGAACCCGCTTCCTGCCGAAGCCCCCTCCCTGACTGTCTGATTCTGTAAGCTGCTTCCTGCCTCCTGCAAGACCCCAGCACGAGTTCTTAGCCATGTAGACCAAGAATTCTTGTAACAAGACAGCTCTGAGGTCATGCTCGTAGGCCTATAAATATCGTGCGAAGCTGTGGTCGAAGCTCAGACTTTGGAGTACGCACTCTGGGCCCACCCGAGTAACAGACCTGAGCTGTCCTCTTCTCGAAGTGCTGCTTGCTGCTTCCTGACTGGTCCGTTTCCATGACGCTGTAATGTCATTAAGTCAGAGGTATGCTTTTCCCTACTGTTCCTCTTTTACAAAGATACAAGCTTTTTTAAGATAAACTATACGTAACACAAAATTTGCTGGGGTCGTGAAGCACCTGCCTACCATGTGTCAGGCCCTGGCTTCAAATCCTAGCACCACAAAAAGAGGAGGAGGAGGAGGAGGGTGGAGAGGAGGAGGAAGGGGAGGCTGGGGGTGGGGGTAGGAGGAAATGGGCTCTTTAAATGGTTAAGCACCCATCCCTGTTCTCCCCTCCCCTAGTCCCTGGAAACCACCATTCCCCTTTCTCTGCGGATTTCACTCCTCTGGGTGTCTCATTAAGTGGGGTCGTATAACACGTGCCCTTTTGTGGCTGGCTTATAACTGCCTCGCTGTGTCAGTGAGGATGGGCTGTACCTCCAAAACCTGACAATACATTTCACCTCTTGCCTACGCTGCATGTCCCCTGGGGGTCGCCAGAGGCTCTGCAGTCACTCAATGCCCCACCCTGGGAGCTGGCTGCCATCTTGGCCTTCGGGGTGAGGCAGGGACAGGAGCTCTGTGGAGTCCTCCACCCACACTAAGCGGCCTCCGTGGCCCACTTCCACTCTGACCCCCTAGGACAGAAATAGTCACTCACCCCAGCCAGTTACTAGAGAGCCAGGAATGCATTCTACTGTGTGCCAGAAGTCAGGAAGACCAAAAATATTTGGTGACAAGTAGTCATGATCATCACATTCAAAAAAACTCCCCAGAGCCCTATTTCAAATTAAAATTATGTAAATTGCGGGAACAGCAGGTCCACAGAAGTTACCTTCAGAGTCCCTTCATTTAAATATCAACGCTGCGAAAGCTGCTAGGATTCCTAGGCTTTTCTATGTTGTTTTCAAATTGTGATGCATAATAAGACGCATCTTCTCTGCAGCCACCAGTGTTCCCATTCAGAGCGGAGTGGCACCAGGTGACGCATCACAGAGGCTGACCTGTGTGTCTATGGCACGTGCACGCCCGTGTCAGCGCTGTACTCTGGTAACTGAGGTGGCTGTAAAGGCCTCCGTGCACATCATTTTTTCTCCTCTGAATGGCCTCCTAAGAAAGATGTCCCAGGGGTGGAGTGATGCACAGAACAGTGCATGGTAAGTCCCCCCAGGATGCCTAAGGAGCCTCCAACAGGCAGCTGCCTACTCAGGCCTTGGTATTGACGGTAGGTCCCGGGTGTCAAGTTATCGTCACATTCATTTTCCTTTCCAATAATGCCAGCTACTCAGTCTGGGACAAGGTGGGATAATGTATTGCCCAGGACTTTGCATGGGCCCATTTTAGATTGCTTTTGTCCCTTCTTGGCTCCATCCCCATGGGTCTTTTTAAATTTCTACAAATCTGGATGATGCGACGTTCCAAGCTAAGCTGCACACTAACAAGACTTGGGTTCGTGGAAGTTTCCTGGATGGGTTCCATCCCTGGCTCTACTTTAGCAACATGCAATCTGTGAGTTTCCAACAGACACACTGTACAAAATGATTCCCACATCACTTCCTAATAAGTGCTGGTCACTGAAGACCTGGTGTGGAGGCTGGGAGAGCACCCAGGGACCGTTCAGGCTGAAGTTCCAATTACTGAGATAAAGTACCCACTGCTGATGCGTCAGGAACGAAGACAAAGTGCAAGTAACTCTGGTGGAAAGGGACCCGCAGAGGAGAGGGCTGGTCCCTTTACGATGACTCCTGTGAACACCTGGAGCGGCAGTAAGTGCTATTCATGCCCCTAAAGCAGACTGGCTGTTTACACTTAAGCGCCCCCTCGGCTGCTGACAATAACTAAAGCAGATGAGAAGATTTCTGCTCATCTTCAGCCCTCCGTGGCTAAGGAGGACAAATTTAGAGCGCAGCCCCACCAACGAGTTCACCGTTCATCTTCCTTTTCAGTAGCAATATCTGTTCCCTTTGCCAGGTCTCAGATGCTGGGGGCAATGCCCAAGAAACCTTCATCATCTTTTCTGGGCTGCCTCACAAAACAGGAGTTGATTTAAATTTGCACCGAGGAGTCAGAGAGGAAGTTGGTGGAGGGGTCTGAACGGTACCTGTCTGCAGCAGGAGAGGCGAGGGCTTAGAGAACAAAGGCTGTTATCTGTGCCCGCAGCTGCACCAGAACCCAGACGGTGTCAGTTTGGAAGAATGTCACCATTTTCAATAGAGATTATGAAGACTTCAAGGGATGCATACAAGGCAGGCTAATTATCTCCGAGAAGTGGGAAGGGAAATAATAAAAAGCATACCAGAGGGTTTAGGGAACCACTGGGTGTGGGGAGCAGCCCAGGGCACTGCAGGCCCAATGCAAGGAACCCTTCCAGGGAGGTGGGACATCATGGCAGGGCAGGTCTACAAAGGAGGACTCGGAGGCAGGCAGGACTTACTGTGCACCCAGAGGGGACCTCCTCCTGGTGCGGTTCTCCCTGAGCTCTCCCCCAGGGAATGAGGCCCCAGGAAGGCTGGGAGAGGAAAGGAGAGAGGCGTGGGATGGAGGGAGGGAGGCCTTGATGCAGGATGGTGTTGGGATGCTAGGCTCCTGCTGGCTCACAGCCAACTCCTGTTCTGCTTGCAAAGAGCCCTTGAAGGCCATCCTAGGGCTCTGCTCAGCTCATTGCTCTTGTCCTATGCAAATGTGACTCTTAATGAAAGCAGGGTTTGTTTTCTGGCCTCAAGAGTTGAACACCTAAATGAGATCAAGGACGGGAACTTGGTTGAACTTGGTTGGCCTTTCGTGCCTTTAGGAACAGAGAGGCTCCCAGGGGATGAGCAATTCAGGGTCAAATTTCATTGTCAGACTTTTAAAGCAGGGTGTTAACTTCAGGTGCAGGCATCTTGTGCTCCCTGGCTGTCTCACTGATGGTGGCTGCGTTTAACAGGCTTTTTCTGTTTATACACTGAGGAATCTGGCCTAGGAACAAGCTTTGATTGAGGGGAGGGGAAACCTACATAAACAAACAAGCCACTCTTGGTGCCAATCAAGTCTTCACGCTACTGAGAAAGAATGAGCAAATGTAGGCTGGTACCCGTATCTCTCAATGTGTAAAAGACGATGTTAGTGCTGGAGATATGGGACAAAATGACCGGGACATGAAGGAGACATCAGTGACTTTCCATTCTGGGGTGGTGAAAGCGAGGATCTCCTTGCTGACACACCAGCCTCCCTCTCCCGCTAGTCTGCAGCTCTAGCCACACCAGCGGCCTCCTGCGTTTTGGAAACTCGCCACTCACTCCCACCCCGGGCCTCTGCACTTGGTCTTCCCTGGGCTGGAAAGCTCTCCCCCAACTACGTGCACACTTCTCACTTCTCAGTAAGCCTGAGTCAAGGAACAAATGAACGCGCTGATGAATGCAGCGTTGGGAGGGTTGCCTGACTTCCCTCTGCAGAGCGGGGGTTCGAGCCCAAGGGTTGGTGCATGCTAAGCCAGTGCTGCGGCCCTGGGCCACAAACCCATCCAGAAGTACAGACTGCCCTGGGGGCCCACTCCGAGGCTCAGTGTGAGCGTTGCTGTGCTTTCTCTTACTGAGGCTCTTGGCTACTGAGGAGTCCCCGAAACCTGGGAACTGTGAAAAGCTGCCCACGACAGGGACCTGCTGATGCTTTCCAAACCCGCTTCCCCTTGCTGAGCTCTCAGGCCTGCGATGTTTCCCGCCCCTCTCTGCAGCTAAGGGGACCAAGGAGGTGCCAATGGAATACAGGCAGGAGCGACACCTAGGCCTGGTCCTGGACCGTGCAGGTCACCACCCTTTCTTGCTTTCTTCTCACTGGCCAGCTGAAGTGCACAGGAGAGAATTCAGAGGCGGAGGCTGAGGTCCTAAGAGATGGTGGCATTGGGGATAAAAGCAAGCTGGTCAGTGTCACCCCCATCTCCAACCCACGGGACCATGCTGGGAAAGAGCATGGGTCGTGTGTTACCCCTGAGATCTGGACTGCTTTCAAAGCAGTGAGGGTGGCTTGCTCCAATGACAGACAGAAAGCATCACGTTAGGCAATCCAGTGCTTGGTTCTATGGCAGAAGCCTCGGTCACCTCCGCTCAACTGGAAGCTCAGCCTCGCCGGACCTTTGTGAAAATGTAGTCAATGGCCAAGGGCGAGTGAGCGGAGGAGGGGATGAGCTACTAAACCCATCCTCCTGTTTAACTGCAGGGAACCCTAACCGGATCCCAGTTCCCAGTGGTAAGATACTGAAAAGGCAGGGCGCCATGGCTGCCACCAACGTGCACCGTGCTTTGGGCATGAGGGGGAAGAGACCCTGTGTACACCCCAGGCTGCAGCTTTGCATCTGGAGTTTTTATGCCCAGGAAATGGAAGATAATTTCCACATGCACTGACTGCAACCCACTCTCCAGGGGGAGCTTCACCCTGGAAGGGAGGCCAGACCAGCACTCCCCCTGTCGGGTCCTCTCTGAGAGCCTGAACAGAGCTGAAGCGGTCACACAGGACAGCAGCAGACACACGCGCAGGGAGCGAAACGTTACCTGCCCAGCTAGCATTTCATACAGCAGGACGCCATAGGCCCACCAGTCCACGGATTTCCCATACGGCTGGTACGCGATTATCTGCGTGGAAACAAAATACGTCAGTTATCCTTGGGTGCAAATCAGAGGGCCCCTGTGAGAACAGGGGAGTCAAGCAGGAGGGCATGGGTACACTCAGTCATGCCATAGACACGGGACAAGATCTGTCTCCGGGAGCTGGAGGGTTGGCTTAGCGGTTCCCACGCTTGACTGGCACACGCGAGGATGCGAGTTCAAACCCCAGCACTATGTACACAACAAAGTGTCTGAGGAATGAAAGTCACATGATAAAACTAAATAAAGATTGCTTCTCTCTCCTCTCTCTCTGTCCCCTCTTTCTTTAAAAAAAAAAAAAAAAAAAAGATCTCCGACCTCCACGCCTCAAGGGTCCTTCAAATGGATCACCCTGGGAACCAGGACCCCATGATGCACCGCCCCAATCCTGTTTCAGGGACTCCGCTTCCCAGTTCGCCTGGGGAGGCAGCAGCTCTGCCTAAAGGTGAATTTAACAATCCTTGCTGGTGAAGAAGATATGGGTGCTGGGCTGGAGTCAATTTCCTGGAAAGATGCCAAGATGCCATACTGAGCTGGGGTCTGCCGTGGAAGATGATCGAATGCTGTGACTGAGCTTGGCTAAGGGTGATAAGATGGAGAAGCAGGAGGAAGAATGACTCAAGTTTAAACGCTCATTCTCTTGGGTTGCACGCAGAGGAGCAGCGATGGGCAGCCAGGCTGCTGAAGGCTCACAGTTTAAAACACTTTTTTTTAAAAAAGAGAAAGTGAGAGAGAGTGAGAGAAAGAATCAATTTTATTAGTTTTTCATCTTTTTTTTTTGACACTTCGTTGCGTGTGTGGTGTTGGGGTTCAAACCCAGGTCCTTGTGCATGCCAGGCAAGTGCTCTATTGCTGAGCCACTGCTCCAGCCCAATTTAAAGCATTTTTTAAAAATTTAAAATATTTTGGGGGCTGGAGCGGTGGTTCAGTGGTTATGGTGCTTGCCCGGCATGCACAAGTACACGAGTTCAAACCCCAGCAACCCACGTACACAACCAAGTGTCAGAGCAACTAAAGCCATGTGAAAACCTCAATAAAAATTTATTCTCTCTCTCTCTCTCACTGTCCTTCTCGCTTTAAAAATTTTTAAAAATATTTTAAAAGAGGTGTAAAATATAACATTTGGACCTTGTTTGATTCAAACCAACCAACTGCAAAGGAGAACAATAAGATATGGTCTGCATATTAGGGGACTTACTGATTTCATTAGATGGTGTAACATATAGTGTCTAATTAAAAAGTGTCCTTTTCTGTTAGAGATGAGTGTATTCATGGCTGAAATGACATGGTAGTTTAAATTTTTAAAAAAATGCTTCAGGAAAAGAGTAGGGGTGAAAAATGGACGAAATGAGTTGGCAAGATGCAGGAAGCTGTGGGTGCGGGGTCCGCAGGGAGCTCCTCCTTCTCCTCCTCCTCCACCTCAGAATCGGTGGCATAATTCCCTAACCTCCCCCTGCAAGGGATAACGATGATTTCTAAGTGTGGTATGGCTTATTAAAACACTGGCTTCAGTGGGGCTGGAGCAGTTGCTCAGTGGTTAAGGCGCTTGCCTGGCATGCGTGAGTATGCGAGTTCAAACCCCAGCACCATGTACACAGCGAAGTCTTGGAGCCAGGAAAGCCACGTGAAAAACTAAATAAAAAATTGTTTCTCTCCCTCTCTTTCACTGTTCCTTTCTCTTTAAAAAACAAAACAAAACAAAAAACCCCACTGGCTTCATGACTTCTCAGGGAAGCACACAATTCCCAGGCAGAGAGAGAGAGAGGGAGAAAGGGAGAGAGAATCGATTTTATTTAGTTTTTCATGTGGCTCTCGTGGTGCTGGGGTTCGAACCCGCATCCTTGTGCAAGCTGGCCAAGCACCGTAATCGCCAAGCCATTGCTCCAGCCCAAGGTGAAGCTGTTCTAACAGGAGCTCAGCACGACCATTCTGGCATCTTATATGCAACTTTGACTAAAATGTTCTAGGATTTTTTTTTTTTTGGCAATGCGGCTTGTCTTTTGCTGTAATAGAAATGTTTTTTTTTTTAATCTGAAAAGTACAATTGGTATTTTTCATCTTATAAACAGAGGTACATGCAAATGGTGGTAAAATGCATTAGAAGAAGTGATGACATCTCATATACAACAGGTGGCTGTCCCATCCCAGAGAATACCTCTTACCTAGGAGATATATGTATGTATGTGTGTATATATGTATGTATGTATGTATATATATATATTTTTTTAAGAGAGAGGGACAATGAGAAAGACAAAGAGAGAATCAATTTTTATTTAGCTTTTCATGTGGCCTTTGTTACTCCAAGACTTCACTGGGTACGTGGAGCTGGGGTTTGAACTCCAGTAGTGGTGCATGCCAGGCAGGCGCCATAACCACTAAGCCACTGCTCCAGCCCCAGGATATATTTTTTAATAACCCAGAATGTCTAATTAAATGTCCTGGGATATTAGAAAGCTTTCTGCATGACAGCCCACCCTCATTTATTTAATGTATTACTAACTTTTCAATGTAGAGTGAGAAATACAAGCCCCTAGGCTTTGCCCAAGTATGGGCACCAGTAAGAGGGTACACGTTTGGATTTGGCAGCTTTGTAGCTCATCTGTGGACAAGGAAATGACAGCTATGGGAACCTACAAGGAGTCCTTAATCTCTTTTACTACATTTACTAATTTCCATGTATTCCTTTCTGAAAAACCTAGAAAATAAGCCTGCACCTAAAACCACCAAAACGCAAGTCTCTAATCTATCA
>PVKS010014691.1:0-47761 GCA_004027875.1 Aplodontia rufa
TAGATATTCAAGTGGAGATAAGAAGTAAACTCTTGCACACTTTTGGTGCTCAGGAGTGATATAGGGATTGGAAGTATGAATTTTGAATTCTGGCATATAGGTATTTTCATAGTCATGGGACTGGAAGAGAGCACTGAGGGAAATAATAATGATAAAAAGTAGAAAAGGGCAGTCAAGCATGTATTAATGTGACAGAGAATCTCACAGAATGGGGAAAGAATTAACAAATACAGGTTCTAATTATTTCTTGGCACCTTACCATCCAGCTAGACTTGGCTCAGTCTCTGGCTCTTAATTCCCAGATTTTGAAAAATCTTAAAAATCCTTGACTTTTAGCCTCTGATTTGAGCGGTGATTGTTTATCAAATCCTATGTCGCTTTTACTTGGAGGAACAAAGCTCCTCAATGTCCATGTCTTCTCACTTGAAGTCATCTCCCAGCCCTGTGTATTAAGGGGCAGAAATAGGGATCCCGTTTTTGGAAAATCTTGCCTGATCTAGATACAGTTAGAATCACATAGCACTTTCCGAGGCTCCTGGCTTCCTGGCAACTTTTGTACCCTGTGCTGATCATGTTAAGCCAGTGGTGATGCTTGCTCTATGTAGTCATCTGGGTTGATACAGTAGAGAGCAACCACGTTTCCATGGCAGGAGAAGACCTATTTGCAGTCTCAAAAGAGTTAAGCACAGCCTTTCAGAACCCTGGGGCTTTGAGTATGATTAGAGTATGTCCAGAAGGCTTAGAATCAGGCAGTTCTCCAATAACCCCTATTTTCAAAGGGGTCCAGATACTATTATCTTAAAGCCAGCTGACCTTTCCCCACATTGCATCATCTGAAACTGGAAAAATGATTACTGCTGACTACACTGACTTTTCTTCAACCTGAGCCAGTTTGGGAGGGTTCATATGAGGCCATTTTAGACTTTGTGAACAAATATTCTGCACTTATGGAGTGACTCACAGAATTTACTTACCTTTCTTAAGTTTATTTTCTCTCTCTCTCTGATATGCATGCACTTCCAGCTTCATTGGTTTATATAAGAATTATGGGATAGTACCTTTGTGAAAATGTCAGAGTCAGTATTAGTTC
The DNA here is from genome assembly GCA_004027875.1 of Aplodontia rufa. Classification (NCBI taxonomy): domain Eukaryota; kingdom Metazoa; phylum Chordata; class Mammalia; order Rodentia; family Aplodontiidae; genus Aplodontia; species Aplodontia rufa. The sequence goes on from PVKS010014691.1 coordinate 1,091, forward strand.
ATTTTCCTCCTCTGGTATACACCCCTCGGCTTTCTTTAGCATGCACCACCCTGGGATGACTTCAAGCAACGATGACCAAGCATGAGAAACAGCACCAGCCTTGGGGAGGAGGTCTGGAGAATGAAAGGGGATGCTAGGGTAGGGGAGAAAAGGAAGAATTACTTGTGACCCTGGGCTGCTGCTTCCCATGCTCTACTCAATTACCTATGTTTTCTACAAATACAATAATGAAGAAACACATTCTCCCATGTAACTTCCCCATAGATACTAAATGCATTGAATTTAAATAAATTCTATTTATCATACATTTCTTTTATGCTGAGAAGAGGGCATGATATGAGGAAGCACCAGATCAGTGAGATCAGAAGTATGGAACTTAGCTTCCAAACTTGACTTCCACCCAAGTCTTAGGGCATCTTGGAGACCACCAGTGATTTACATAATTTCCCTATCTATACATTAAGAAGAGTTAAACAAAGTTGGGTGCATTTAGGTTTACTCAGCTATAAAGTGCTTATAATTCATTTTGAGATCTTGTTAAAATAAAGGTTTTTAATTTAAAAAGTCTGGAGTGAGGTCTGAGATTCTCATTTCTAACCAGTTCTTAATGAGTTTGACATTGTTACTTCAGTAGCCACATTTGAGTAGCAAGGGTCTAGATTTAATCAAGGTAAAAAAAAGCTATGATTTTGCAATAGAGGAAACAGAAGACATAATTTTGTCTCCATCCATCCATCCATCCAATAAATATTTATCTAGTGTTCAGCATAGGCCCTTTGCCAGACATTGGAGTTATAGAGGTGAGTGTGGTCCAATTCTATTTAGAAAGTCACACTCCAGTCAAGGAAACAGTCATGGCAAGAAACATTTTTCAGAATCTGACCCAGATTCTTGAAACAGCTAGTTCTTTCATGTCCTAAAAGTCCTTATCTCTTCTCTGACTTAGTTCTCTTTATTCATCCATATTAAGGGCATCTTAAAAGATGTAATGTAGGGTAAGAAACTGCTTGGAATATTTCTACTGGAAAGAGAACTGAGCTCAGAGCATCATGGAGTTCATTTTGGGTCTCAACTCTTTTATAGCTCTGAGACCTGGCCAAAGTTCTTGAGGCTATTGCATAATGGTGAGAATTATACCTAGATCACTTATCATATTCGATTTTTATGTAGCTTGAACTGAGGTAATGGATGTGAAAGGCGATCTACATATTTAAAGAAATTTTCAGTTTATGACATGTACATGTTATCTATAATGGTGAAAAATAATGAAAATTATGCAAATGTCTTGAAAAATGGAACTGCAGTGGGGTTGGGGGCCATATGACTACTTCTAGTTAATGGACTATAAATCACAATGACTTGACACTTCTAGGATATGACAGTTATGAGGCAGTCTTGCTTCTTTATCCATACCCTCCTCTGGTGCCAGACATCCTGGAGGCCACACATACCATATTGTATAACTATGTTATGGAGCAATGCAGACACTAAAGTCATTATTTGGAGGAAAATCACATAGAAAGCCACTTGGCTCTTATCATACTTTTTGTGATAATAGACTTCTATTGTGTTAAACTGTTGACATCGTGAAGTTGCTTTTCATGACATTTTATTCTGTTATGCCTATAAATACTGTTAACTCCTTCAGATTTTCAAGACATTTATATATATATATAGGCCATTAGGAGTATATAGTATTATTATGTATATTTTTGCTATTAATGCTGTCTTACTATGTATAATGTATACAGCTTTCTATTTTAGTTAATATTATATTGGAGACATATTTTATGTTGGTTCATATAGAACCAACATATTCCATGTTAGACATATGGCCATTTCTATATTGATGGATATTCTATCTCACTCTCATTCCTTTTCTCTATTAATAAGCTGGGTGTTGGTGGTGCATGCCTATAATCCTAGCAATTTTGCAGGCTGGGACAGGAGGATCATAAGTTGAAGTCTAGACTAGACAACTCAATTTTTAAAAAAACATTTGTGTATGTAACTCTGTAGTAGAGCTCCCCTGGGTTCTGTCCCCAATATGGTGTAAAAAGGAAAAAAAATTAAATAATCTGAAATAAGTATGCTCTTTGGTACCCTTGTAGGGAACTTTTTAGAACAGATAAGAGAAGTGGAGTTGCTGAATTATAGGGCATACACTTTCAAAAGCAAATAGATGCTGCCAAATTGCCCTTCAAATTGACTATTTCAATTTATACTCCCACCATCAGATTGTGAGCGTGCTCATTTCCTACACCTTCATTTTACTTTGTAAGGAATATCTAAAAATCATCAATATGTTTATTGCTGTGTAACAGATTGCCCCCAAACTTCCCAAACTTATTTTTTTTAATTGAAACAACCACCATTTTATTCTCTCTCACAATTCCATAGTTCTTTTGAACTCAGCAGGAACATTTTCTACTTGTAAAATACATAGGGGCTGCAGCTATTGGGGAACTCAGCGGGGCTGGAGAGACTGACATGGCTCATGCATGTGGCCACCGCTAGTGGTGGGTTCTGATAGTCTTTTTCTTGTCTTGCCTTTCAGAGAAGAGCAGCTGGGGTTTTGGAGAGGAAGCAAAAAATGCCATTACTTTTAGATCTGGCCCTAGATTTCCAGAATACTGCTTTCCGCCATATCGCATTGGTGTAAGCATTCACAGGGCCACAACCAGGTTCAAGGGGAGGGCATAAGGACTTGGATATTGTTGGTAGCCTTCTTTGGAGACTCTATTCTCTATTATCAAACTAATAATTATAACTTTGAGATTAAATACAGCTGAAGTGGTATCTGTAAAACTTCTAAGTGATGCAAAAGTATCTGATTCTTGAATATTAAGTGAACATATTTGAATATACTAATGAGGTTATAGAGATAGGAAGTTATGGTAGGAATTGGATCAACTTGAAGGCCAAGTTGTTCTACCAGTGATATGTTAAAATGTGAACAAGCTGTAATTTCTTCCCATTATAAATCTTCCTAAATGTAACAGTAGTAAATAAAATGAAGAATCAGGTTCAGACTCATTTCTAGCTATCTATCATGTTTTGAGAACTTCAAGGTTAGATATGAGGAGAAACATTCAAAATAAATGGATCAGGAGTGTGCAAGGTCTGCATCATTCAGAGTGTCAGTTCATTAATTAATCTCCTGTTCGAGAGATGGGGTAGGAGGTGGCTGATGAAGGGGCTGCTGTAGGCAGGGGTAGCAGGGGGCTGGAGACAAGTCCCTGGATATCACAAGGATAACGGATTGATCAGAAAGTGTTTTCCTGATTTTTTGGTCTTGATTTATCCACACCATTGGAATGTGACCCCTGGAATGGTTGGAAGAAATAGGAAAAAGAGTCAGTTTGGGATAAAGGTGGAAAAGGGAGACATTTGTCATCTCCACCTGCTCCTGGCTGCTAGAAAGGACCCTTTATTTATTCGAGAAAATATATTTATGAAAATATTCATGATCTTTGTTTTATTATTTTTTTCTGAGGATAGCCATTAAATACTAAGTTCGGGGCTTCCTAAATTAGAATTGAATTAGAAAAATAAAGGGTTTATTGAGGAGCAACAACTCTGAAAGGAAAAGGGAGAGGATGGGGTTGGCTAGGCTTTCATGCTGAGTTGAAAGTCTCTGCCCCCAGTGACTCTGGTTGGTGAGTGCGGATCGTCCACTGAGAGGAGTCCTGCATTGGATGGAAATGGTTAGTTCTTACACCAGGCGCTTTTCTTAGTCATTGCTTGGGTGTTGATCCCAGGACAGTAAGACCTCAAGTACCCATGCTGTGGTCAGTCATTGACTCAGGGCTGCCCCTCACAGTAGCTCTTGGCTTGAAAGTGAAGTCAACTAGGCAGTGCTCACAGCTGGAGGCTGTCAGTCAATCACATTCCTTCCAGAAGGACAGTGAGTTCTTTCTTGAAGGAGAAGCTAAGTAGTGCTTTTCTGTGCCTACCACATGTAACTTATCTTTCTCCAGTTTAAAGATTTGTTTTTCTTCCACATTATAAAAAACAAAACATTCTCTGTTATTCATTCCATTCATAGAGTCTTCTGGGTTTCAAGAGTTTGAGAGCAAGTTAACGACTTGCCTGGGAGAAGAATTTCTTGCTCATGTCAACATACAATGAGAAGGCCAGAAACGACTGAAACCAGAAACTCAGGTGCTCCAACATCCACTCCCTTCTATCTCAACTTCTCTTAGCGTGATGGGACTGTTGGGAAGTGCTGGAAACTGGAACCACCTTTACTTACTTCTCTTTTCTGCTGACAGAAAGGAAGATATCTTGCTCTCCACTCGGCTCTAATGTCTAAAATATCACGAAAGGATTCTGTTGGGCCTGTGGGGTCAATCTCTGATGCCAAGAAGGTGAAAGACAGGAGGTAAAGACCATTTAAACTACATGATCCAAAGGAGCAATTTTCAGAAGCAGGAGCTGGTGGAAAGATGTCTCTCCAACGCAATTAGATGCTTCTCCTAACTCCCCCCAGGCCTAACTTCATTTCCTAATTATTTCCCAAAACATATGGCAGTCTAAAGGTGAATAAACATTCAATTTTAAGCAGGCTCTTTGAACTTTCAGGCCACTTTAAGGCTTTATAATTTAAGAGCAGTATTTCTCAGCCCCTATAATTGATGTTCCTTGTGAAAGAAAATGAATTCCCAATTCTCAGAGAGGCAAACACTCATGTATCACTGTTTTGAGAACCATTACCAAATAAAAAGATTATGTTTAGATTTATTTTTCTATAATGTTTATATCAGTTATTGTGACAATACAAACACTCAAAAACTCAGTAACTTCAAGCAACAAGAATTTCTTTTTGCTCACAAGTCCTTGGGTTGTCTGTTTCCTCTGGTTGCAGCTGAATTTACTCATGCAGCTGAGCTCAGCTGTGGATCGGGTGGTCAGCAAGTGAACACTCATCATGGCTGCGTTTTCTCACATACTTGGGTATCAGCTGGTTGTAGGCTGGTTTAGGATGGCCTGTGGGACAATGGTTTCTGGTCTCCTGTCCCTCAGTAGCTAGCTCAGGCTTGTTCTTGTGGAAGTGAGAGGGTTCCAAAAGAATATGGAGAAGTGTGCAAAGCCTTTTGAGACCTGGACTTTGAACTAGAGGATCATCCAAACCAGTCCGAATTCAAGGGTGAGGGTTGTGAGCAAGCTATGCCACTAATATAGACAAAACAAATTTGTGTCTTTCCACAATGTCAGAATTTATTGAATAACAATAAATTCACAAGGTACACCGCTTTCAACATTTACTATTCACGGAATACTCATGGGTCATGGAATACTCATGGGTCACGGAATACTCATGGGTCACGGAATACTCATGGGTCACCGGAGAGTCATAAGCGGGGCAATTGCATGTTGTTTTATTCCAGTTATAACTACCAATAGTTAAAACATTCAAATCACACATCACGCTTATCTACCCCCCCCCCCCACACACACGCCTTGTGTGTTTTCTGCATATGTTGTAGAAAAGCTAAGAAAGGGTTAAGGCACTTGCAGGAGTTCAGGAGGCTGAAGAAGAGCAAAGGCAGAGAGCAGCAGATATGAATGCAAAGTCATTGTAGGTGGTCAGATAAGATTACCAAGAAGCTGAAGAACTTTTTCAGGGATCAGAGCTATCAGGGCATGGAACCGATTCTAGGCAGCCTGTGGTTGAGATGGGAAAGAGAAACTGCTGAGCTAAAGCTTGGGGACAGAAATGGAGATTAAGAGGTTTGGTGCTATATCAATTTTTGAAGGCAAGTTTCACAACAAATGACCAGGTGATGGGGTCAGTGTGCTGCCATGTCCAGTCCTGGGATACTCCTCTTCTTACGAGCCTTAGGAGTAAGTCCTTTGTGGAGTTAGAGGTGTGTGTGTGTGTGTGTGTGTGTGTGTGTGTGTGTGTGTTCATGCATGCACATAAGAGAGGGAGCACAATTATGTGGGTGAGAGAAAGTGCAAGAACACCAGAGTGAGGGAGCTTTGGTTAATAATGAACTACATGAACATTTGGCCTTCAGTTTCTTCTTGTAATACCTAGCTCTCCTTCATCCATATCAGTTCTAAGAAATCCATGCGGTTTCTAGAAAATTTTTTATTTTCTTAAGAAGTACCAGGTAAGATAGGGTCCTTTTCATGAACTTATACCTGAACAAGATGCATGTTCCAAACTCACACATATTGAATCTGACTTTATAGCCCAGATGAAACCCACCCATCCACCTCAGTAGTCCTCCTCCCAGCCCTCACCAGTCAAAGCCTGATGCCCATATTATAAGATCCTTGATGAGTCTTACCTGCAATTTATTATGTTTCAAGGATATAGAAAAGACAAGGTTGTAAATATTGACTCTGGAAGAGACCTTGGAAAGACAAAGCCCTCACATTACAGAGAATGGATCTGGGTTCAGAGCGGGGAAGCACTTGCCCAAAGTTGTATATTGGTGAACAGTGGAACTGGGATGAAAAATCAGGACTGATTGTCATTTCAGCCCCTGCCTGACTTTAAATTAGCCAGATCCACTTGAGGGAAAGACAGGAGCTGATTGAGCAATCAAATATATATTTTGAATCACTTTTCTCTGCACCTCTGTTTGTTCTCATGGGAGTCAGAACTGTAGGGAAATCTTTACTGCCAGGAGTGATGGACAGTTTGGTTATTGCCCTGATACAGGAGCAGTGAGGATGGAGGGGAAGAGAGAATAAGATCATTCTAGGGGTCAAGTTAAATTTGTGCAATCCCAGCATGCTCCTGGAACTCTAGCAATATGACCTAGATTTTACCATGCAAAAATGTGGAAATCACTGTGGACCTTCCCAGTGGGGGAGAAGCAGTGATAAGATTTTTCTCTCCAGGTCACGTCTAGTATCATGACTGTGACTGTTTTGCACCAAAAAGATAATGGTGTTTCTTTTTGGTGTTTTATTTTGGAATGTTTTAAACATATACAAAAGTGGACAAAATATTGAAGATGACAAATTTTAAAAAGCTCCATGGATGTGTAATTGATGCATAAAAATTTGTACATATTAAAGTGCATAATTTGAAAAGTATCGACACACACAATTGTGAAACTGTTAAGATAATGAACATATTTTTTACCCCCCTACCAAGGTTTTTCAGACCCCTTTGTAATCTTTCCCTCTGGCAACTCCCTGTGGTCTCTCCCTCTTCCCTTCCCTACCACCCTTCTCCCTTTCTGCAGGAAACTACCATCTGCTTTCTGCCCTGACTTTAAATCAGCCAGATCTATATGTAGATTATGTGACAAAGAACTGTGAGCATTCATATTACACGTTTTCCCCTGCTCACACATATGCTCCATTACAAACCACAAGGTAAGACGACTAAGACTTTCAAGGCCGTTTCTGCAGAGCATATAAATAGGGCTTTTCTGAGTGGGGAGCCCTGTTTGACTGCACAGGTCACATGCCCATGAGACCAGCCCTGGCGCTAACTCAGATCACTTAGCACTGTATCGCAAATGCTCAATGTTATTGTTGAGTTGTCTGGGAAGTTGCATTCATCAGGGTTCTCCAGAGAAACAGAACCAGTGGGAGACAGATACACACATGTGCATGCACACGCATGTGCACACACACACACACACACACACACAAGTTATTTTAAGGAATTGATTCATATGATCAGGGGGGCTGTCAAGTCTGAGATCTGCAGGGCAGGCCAGTAGGCTGGAGATCCAAAAAAGAGTTGACATTGCAGCCTTGAGTCTGAAGACAGTGCAGAGGTAGAATTCCTTCTTCCTTGGGGACCTCAGCCTTTTTTCTTAAAGCCTTCATCTGGGTGAATGAGGTCCACCCACATATGGAGGGTAGGATGCTTTACTCAAACTACTGATTTAAAGGTTAATTATGTTTAAAGTTTCCTTCACACCATTTAGACTGGTTTGATTTAAAAACTGGGTACATTAACCTAGCCAAGCTGATGCTTAAAATTAACCATCTCAAAAGTAGACTCTGAGATGGATATTATGTGCAGTTTGTTTGTTATTATAAATGTATTTTTTAATTAATGCACTGTAGTTAAAGATAAGTGGGGTTCATTTTGACATGTTCATAAATGCATATTGCTTAATTTTCTCCATTTCAATCCTTAGTATTTCACCTCCTACCCAACCCCTTCTTTTATTGGTCTTCCTTCTATTTATTGGTATATGTAGTTATATATAAAAGTGGTGTGCAGGAGGATTTTCCTCCCACATTTTTAATTGACACATTATAGTTGTACATAATGATGGGATTTGTTTTTACTATTCATACATGCACACTATATAACAATATAATTTGATCAACATCCCTTCCAAGCACTATCCCCTCACCTCTTCTCTTTCCTGCTATCTTTATCCTTTCCTGATCTCCCTTTGATTTTTTTTAGTTTTTCAGTTTTTATTGATTATGTGGGAATTATTTAATATCTTAGAGGTGCAAAATATACTTTTTAAATCCCCCCTTTCCCTCCTTTTTCCCTCCAGTCCTGTCCTTCCTCTCCCTTCTTTTCCTTCTTTTACTCTAGTAAAGAAGTAAACTTCCTTTAGTTTGTCTGTTAATTTATATTTGAGTGGTTATTTATGTAATCTTATCCTCCCTCTCCTTTTACTCTAACTTTCACATCTGGGAGAAAATATTTGGCCTCTGAGTTTTCAAAAGAGTTGTTGAGGGCCAATACTTGTGGACAGGAAGGGAAGGGGGCAGGATTGATCAGAGGGAGAAGCTGAATAGTGATACACAGTCCCAATGTCAGCCAGCCCCACAGGGAATTCTGAAGAAGAATGATCTTCAGAATTGTGCCAGGTTGGAGCAAAGGACTGGCCCTTTGTATTCCCAAGTCAATTAGTTATTTAATATAAACTGATCAGAAAGGGGCCATGACCTGGGGCTAATGGCACTTCTGGCAGATGGGGGAAGAAGTACTTTCCCACCAAAGGAGGTTTGGGATGCTACATCACACAAGGTTTTCTCTTGCTATTCTCCTTCCAACCACTATATTTCCTGCTCCACCCCACAGACTGCAGACTTCAAGGGCCAGGATCTCATGTTTCCTTTGTATCTCTTACAAAAAGATTATAACCGGACACATAGTAGGTCCTCAACAAGTCTTCATTGGATTAATCAACAAAGATATTGAGTAAAAAATTTTTCTCTAACAAAAATCAGATTCTGATAAAGAACTGGATGACTCTGAAAGCTGATACAACCTTCCATAATCTCCACAGCTCCTTCACGGCTTAAAATTCGCAACTTTTTGAGTGAGGTGGGGAATGACCATCTTCATCTTCTAGATGAAGAAACCAAGGCTCTGAAAAACAAACTGATCCAGCTATGATGTTGGAATTCATAACTTCTGCAAGATTTCCTTTGCTACAGCATTGTGATTGCATTATGACAATTAAATATATCATGTCCTTATTACTTGTTGAGATCTGGCCTTCATGGTGAAAGTCTACAAGATCATTCTTTGTCGTTAGTGGCTTAAAGGATGATACTGGCCTGTGTTCCCAGTAGCAGCATGAGTTAAGAAATCCTCCCATACTTTTAGGACCCACACTGTGGCTGCTGGTGTCTGATGGGTTGAGAGGTTCCAAACAAGGCACAGCTACTTCTGTGACCTCTCCAGAAATATAACTGGTTCCTTTGGAGGAAGAAAAATGGAAACTTTGGGGTAAAGATCATCTTTTTTTAAAGTTGCATTTTCAGGTGACTTCTGTCAAGATCTTATAGAACTTGTACAGTACAGATCTATGGGTTGGAATGATAGCAATAGAGCTAAACTCTATGTTTTTGAAAACAAATAAGATGTACCAAATTGTCTTCTGGTGCTTGGATTCCTAATAACAAACAAATTAAAACCAAAAGCCGAGAACCAATGATTCAGTGCTCTGAAAGGTATTTATGATGTAATGAGAAAATAGATTGTGATACAAGTGAATTTTGGTCCAACTATGTGTCTACTATCTCTGTGACTCTAAACTTCAACTTTACTGTAAATGAGAAATAAAAATGTGTGTCATGCTAGGTATGAAAATTCCTTCCAAATATTGAAGTTTTTTTTTTTTTTTACTAAAGTACTTTATAGTCTTAAAATAAGAATGAAAACAGATTTCTGAAGACCTGGGTTAATTAGAATTATTGTGAATCTGGTCCTATGCTTAATTACCACTCTGTATTTAATCTAGTAACAAGTAATGTAATATCCCATTGAATTATTTTACTAGTAATTTGGATTCTATATAGCACTTTTTTGAGTACAATAAAGTTAAAAAGTTTTTTCCAATGATATTATTTGAGTATAATAAAGTTATAAAGTTTTTTCCAAGCAATCAGTCTTTATCCACTAGTGGAGCCAAATCTCATTTTAAGTCTACAATTCCAAGAGTTTTGACAAACGCAGACACTTATATAACCACCACCATAGTCCATACAGAATATGTTCCCTTGTGGGGATTATTTATTGCAGTCGATTCTCTTCTCCAGGTACCAGGCACCATGAATTTTGTTGTTGTTGTTGCTATTAAGAATAAATTTCTCAGGGCTGGAATGGTGGCTTGGTGGTTATGGCGATTGCCCGTCATACACGAGTATGCACTTACACAAAGTTGCGAAGCAATGAGAGCCACATGAAAAACTAAATAAAAATGGTTTCTCTTTCTCTTTCTCTCTCTCTCACTGTCCCTCTCTCTTAAAAAATTAAATTTCTCTAACGTAGAATTTTATATAAGTAGATTCATAGTGTATGCTATTTCTATCTGGCTTCCTTCGCTTAGCGTAGTGTCTGTGAGGTTCATCCATCTGTGTGTGTCTAAATAGTTTCTTTTACTGTTGGGCAGTGTTCCTTTGTTGGATACCACGGCTATTCATTCACCTGTAGATTTCCACATTCCTTCCAATGCTCAGTATTGTCATGATTTTTAAAATTTTAACTGTTATGTGTTGATGATATCTCAATATAGATTTTATTTGCATTTCTCTAATGAGTATCTTGTTATGAATATCTTTCCCTACACTTATTGGCCATTTGTGTTTCTTTTTCTTTGCTTGTTTGCATGTTTTGCCCATTTTAAAATTGAGTTGTTACTAGTAACTTTTAAAAATGAAACAAAAACAGAACACAAAAAATGTCAGAGTACATTACATCTAGTATATTTTGTTTCATTAAATTTTTGTTTCAGTATAATTACTCATAATTACATTCACCTGTGTAGGCATGCATGCATATATACATATAAACTGTTGTAATTTTGAATATATTTATTATAGCAGTGTCTAATTTGTTATTTTGTTCCCCTTTATAGCTTAAGCCCATTGAAAATCAGGCTTTCTATTACTTGCAGTTGAAAGTTTTTTTTTTGTTCCAGCTTGTTTTTATAGTTCTTACCTGGGACAATCTTCTTTTTTCTTTTCTTTCTTTCTTTCTTTTTTTCTTGAGAGAAGGACACAGAGAGAGAGAGAGAGAGAGAATCAATTTTATTTAGTTTTTCATGTGGCTTTCGTAGCTCTGACACTTCATTGAGTATTGGGATTTGAATCTGTGTCCTCACGCATGCCAGGCAAGTGCAGTAACCACTGAGCCACTGCTCCAGCTCCCTGAGACAACCTCTTTGCATTCTATTCCTACATTATACATAGATTTGGAATTTGCATTTGAATCAATATACAGCAGATTGATAGATAGTCTTATTTGGTTGATTGCTAAGTATTTAACTGCTGGTGAGTAGGTATTATCTATAGCTATTGATTCATAAGCTTGATAGAAAGCCTGGTTGGAAAAAAAGTGGATATGTCCAGCACAAAAACTAGAATAAGGGGCTGGAGCAGTGGCTCAGTGGTTATGGAACCTGCCTGGCATGCACAAGTATGAAAGTTCAAACCCCACCACTATGTATACAATGAAATGTTGGAGCAACAAAATTCACATGAAAAACTAAATAAAATTGATTCGCTCTTTCTCTCTATCTCACTGTCCCTCACTCTTAAAAACAAACAAACAAACAAACAAACAAACCCCCTAGAATAAGAATGTAGGTTGGGGTTGGGGATTTAGCTCAGTAGCAGAGCACTTGCCTAGCATGCCCAAGGCCCCAAGTTCGGTCCTCAGCCCTGAAAAAAAAAAAAAGAATGTAGGTGATTTTATGTATTTTCACAAATTTAATCTATGCCTTTTAGTTGTTTTGTAAGCAGTTTTCAATTTGATAGTTATAAATTCAAATTTTAGAATTTATTATTAAAATCATGTTTGGTTTCAGAATTTGTATTGCTTGAAGATTTTCTCCCTTGACTAGTTATGGTGTTAAAGGGTAGCAAAAGAAATTCTCCATGTACTATTTTAAAAAGAAGAGGGAACATAGAAATGAGCAGAAGCTCATTTTCAGTATTTCTCTGCATCAAAGTGTAAGGCTGAAACTATCCCTTTTTGGTTCTGATTTAACCGGAAGTTAGCAGTTCCCTGAATGTTCCAAGCTGCTGGCAAGGGTGCAGGATGTTTTATGTTTCAGCAGTAGTTGGCCAACACGTCCTCCATCCATTGAGAATTGTGTCCTGAGATGGGGCTTATGTATGTTAAGATAGTACCAGCTTCATTCACAAATAAATTCCAGATTTCAGGGTATAATGTAAATGTTTCTTTTTGTCTTATGTAAGATCCAACATGGCTATTCCTGCCTGGGTGCTGAGTGGATTAGTGAGTCTGCTCCGTGAAGTCCACGTGACCCCTGAAGAAGGAGGCCTAGACAAGAACAGCAGTCCTTCCCCTTGACACTGAGATTTAGCCAGAGGAAAGATGAGGACCGGCAGACCACGCCTCTCGTGGGCGGGGCTTGGAAGGTGCCTATCAATTCTGCTCACATTCCATTGGTCAGAACTCAGCCATGTGGCCACGCCTACTGCAGGGAGGCTGGTGCATTAAGTTTGTTCTCTCGCCAGGGAAGAGCTGGACGGGTGATGCACAGTTTGTAGTCTTTGTCTCATTGCCTCTTTAGTGCCACTTCCTCATAGAGATGGTAAAACAGACCAAATGGAGAAAGAATGCTTGCTTCCATATAGCAAAATAACCCCTCCTCTTTTACAGACCACACGAATGGGGTTCACTTCCCAGTCTCATTAGCCACATGGTGCTGAGCTTCTAATTCCTCTAGAACTCCAAGTTCAGGGTCTCTGCATGGACTCGGACCCTGCCTGAAACTTTTCCTCCTTCTAATTGCCAACCTGTATCCTGGGATCTGCTCCTCAAATGGGTTTCTTTGGTCCCTTCATTTGCTTTCTAGGAGAATTTTCTTTTCTTTCCCCTATGACAGTGGTTCTTAACATGGAATTAATGAGGGGAGATCCTTCCCCCAGAGAAACCTGATAACGTCAGAAGACATTTCTGATTGCCACAACTTGAGGGGAAGGTTGCTGCTGGCATCTAGTGGGCAAGGCTGGGGCTGCTGTTAAAATTCCGCAATGCACAGAACGGTCATTTACAGCCCTGGATCATCTAGTCAAAATGTTTGCAGTGCCAAGGCTGAGAAACCCTGCTCTAACATGTGTCACGATTGCAAATATATTTAGTTTTCATTTGACTTTCACTGCTCTGACACCTCATTGTGTATGTGGTGCTGGGGTTCGAACTCGCGGACTTACGCATGCAAGTCAAGCACTGTAACCGCTGAGCCACGGCTCAAGCCCATCCCCAGATTGCAAATATAGATTAATGGTATGTTTGTTTAGTGTCTCTCTCTCTCTCACTAGATGGAAGGAGGTGGTAATAATCCTCGATTTGTCACTGGACTACCAGGTCATGGCCGATAGCGTGTCATGTCTTAAGTGCTCGAAACTTTTTGTTCAGTGAGTAAAAGAATTTCTGATGGAATTCTTTCACATATACTCATTTAAAAAATATTCATTGGTCACATACACAACTGAGTGTTGGAGAAACAAAGGCTAGATAAAAAATGAATAAAATTGATTCTCTCTTTTAAAAAATAATAAATAAAAGTGTATCCAAAGATGTTCTGGGGGTAGGGGGGAATTAATTGAATGTCTACTAAGTTGAGGCACTAGGAAACCAAGATGAATAAACTTTAGACCTACATACATATGTATGAATATATTTGCCACATTTACTGTATGTATTATGTCCCAGGCACTGAATTAAATTTTTAACATAATTTTTTCATTTGTGCTTCACAAATACCTATTGAAGTAGATTTATTGTTTTCCTGTAGATTACATCAGAGAGGTTAAATTGATTTGCCCAACATCACACAAGAAGCAAGAGGAAGAGCCGGAATTCTACTTTAAACCAAATCAGCTTTTGCCAACCTATATCAAACTATTAATTATTTTTAAAATTTCTTTTAGCCATGACTTCACACATTTGCCAGTTGCTGTTATTGGCACTTAAATGAAAACACCCTGAGAAGTTATGGGGGCAGGAATTATTGTACCCATTTTTAAAATGATAAAGGGGAGCCAGGCATGGTGGCACACACTTGTAATCCCAGCAACTTAGAAGGCTGAGGCAGGAGGATCACAAGTTCAAAGCCAACCTAAACAACATAGCAAGGCCTTAAGCGATTGAGTAAGACATTGTCTCAAAACAAAAAATAAAAAGGGCTGGAGATGTGGCTCAGCCCTGGGTTTAATCCCCAGTATAAAAACCAAAAGCAAAAGATCAAAGGAAGCTCAGTAAAACTGAATGACTCACCCAAGAATGCATGCCCAGCATACCACAGAACACAGGGAATGAGACGTCAATGTTTACCAGCCAAAGCCACAAGGAAAACATGCATGGTCCAAGAAATGGGGTTTGTTGGTACTTGATTAACAAGAGAGGACACACACCATGGGGAACTATGGGGCATTTATGGAGGAGAAGCTGGGTACAGAATTGGGCTTGGATTAGGTGTTTTGGAGGAAGCTCCAAGGATGTATGGCTTTTTTCTGGATTGAGTGCCATTTGGAAGCAGGGAAATTCTATAATTGGAAGTCTTAATAATTTTCCTGTATGATCCAGGAGGAGTGGAGGGAAAATAAAATTGTCATTTGTTAAGAAGTAGCAGCCTCTCATTTAGTCATGATAGGAGGATACCTGATAATTTTTGTAGGCTTGCCTACTATTCTAAGAGGTTTTGTTTTTGTCTTTCTCTTAGTATTCTAGGGGTAAATGGCATCCAGCTATGGCCAGGGTCTGCCTTTTTCTCTCTCAAAGAGCTTGGTAATTCTATTCCAATGCTCTTCTCACTGTACCGCACTGCACCACACCATTTGCCTATATGCAACCCTTTCATCACTGTGTGGATGTTTGCAGACTTATTAGAAGGGAAGCATGAGTGGGGGAGTGGTATTATGAGTTTGCCTCCAGCTACATTCCCAGACCAGCACCACCATGTCTCTTCTGATCCCCTCAACATTCAACACTGAATGCTCTAATCTTCTCTCTATCAGAACTCACTCCTCCAGAAGATCTGACCCTGACATGCCTGGAATATGAATGATAGCTGATACTCCCAGAGACCCTTTGTAAGAAGAAGGTAACAAAACCTGTCTTTCCCAGAAGATTGTGGAATTCTCATCAGTTCACTTAATAAGTCTTTTATTTTCATTAGAAAAATAGCATATATTCACCATAGGAGAAATAAATAGAACAGTAGGCCTTCTTGAAACAGTCACTCATAGTCCTACCCCCTGGAGGAAAACACTGTCAATATTTTTGAGCATTTTCTACCAGAATTTTCTCTATGCATAATATTATGTGGTGTGTGTGTGTGTGTTCATTGTTTTGATCAGACTTGGTATTCAACTTATGTCTTGCTCTTTTTATTGGCTATTAGCATAAGCAACACAAACAAGGTCTGTACTATTCACTCGATACACCATCATGTGATTACACCATAATTTAATTCGTATTTTTTTATATTTGAGCCCTAACACTTATTCCATTGTTTTGATACTGTGAACAAGACAGTGATATAGGAATCTTATGACATGCCTGTTTTGTCAGAATAAATTCCTACTGTGGGGCTGGTAAATTGAAGATTTTGAAGACTATTAACCTGTAGTATTCAATTAGGACACACACACGTTTTTTTGAGGGTGTGGTTGAGCACAGGGCCTTGCACTTGCTAGGCATTCTGTCATTAAGCCATGTCCCCAGCCCTGGGACAGTTATCTTTTGAGGATGAAATACTTAGACTAAAGGAATGAAGATCATGCAGTGGAATTCTAGGCATTGGCTGACTGGTTGAAAGGAGAAGGGAGAGAAGTGATGGGAAGCGTCAGTTTTATGGGAAGTCCAGAAGCCTTTCAAAGGTCTTTGAAGGGAAGTTAGCAGGACAAGTGTGCAAAGGGGCAGCAGACCCAGAGGGTAAAAGAGGAGACACCAAAGATCTGTACTGAAAGCAGAGATCTTGCCTTAATTTAATCCATGCCAATGAAAGGTAGCTTTGAGCTGCGTGCATATTGGATGGCCACGGCCATAATGCCAGTCCCTGATCCAGGCTTCTGATGGGGGGAGAGCAACTGGTTCTAGTTAGCATCTGCCACAGTGAGTCACCAGAGAAGACAAACACAGCCACATGCCAGGACTAAGTGACAACTGGTGTCAGGGCCAAAGCTTCCCATCCTCAGCTGCTGCTTATCCCAGGCATTTTAATTCCCCCTTGTTCCCCATGAGGCATTAAGTACACAATAAGGGAAGTTGGTGAAGTCTGGATGCCACCAGGGGAGAAGCCTTCTTTTATGGGCAGCAGCTTTTTCTCTGTGAGGCCTTTCAAAAGCAGCTTTTTTTTTTTTTTTTTTTTTAAGAGAGAGTGACAGTGGGAGGGAGAGGGGAAGAGAGAGGAAGAGAGAAACAATTTTTATTTAGTTTTTAATTGCTCACTTTGCTGTGTATGTGGTGCTGGGATTTGAACTTGTGTACATGCTGGGGGCAAGTGCTGTAACCACCAAGCCACTGCTCCATCCCTGAAACCAGCTTTTATAACTTAAATGAAAAAGGCAAAGTAAATGGTATCACTTGCAGAAGGACACTGACCAAGGAGGAAGGCAGGGCAAGGGGACTGGTGCTTCTCAGGAAGACAGGAGCCCACAGGCCAGGTTGTCCAGGAGAGAGGTGGGTGATATATCCCATCAAGACTGTGGGGCAAGTCACAGCTGGGGAGCACTATTAGCTTCTCAGGCAGGGTTACAAATCTCTGGGTGGCGATCATCAAATGGGTTAAACAGAAATTTCTGAACAGAAGAAACACAAATGGCTAATAAATACATGAAAAAAAGTTCAACATCTCTAGCAATAAGGGAAATGCAAATTAAAATTGCATTAAGATTTCATCTCACTCCAGTTAGAATGGCAAAGATCAAAATTATGAACAATAATAAATGCTGGCGAGATTGTGGGGAGAAAGAAACATTTCTGCATTGTTGGTAGGACTGCAGACTACTTCGACCACTTTGGATAGCAGAATGGAGATGCCTCAAAACTTAGCAAGGCCCTAAGCAACTTAGCAAGATCCTGTCACAAAATAAAAAGGGCTGGGGATGTGGCTCAGTGGTTAAGTAAGTGGCCCTGGGTTCAATCCATGGTACCAAAATAAACACATAAAGAAACAAACAACAACAAAAACTAGAGATGGAACCACCATATGACCCAGGTATCCTACTCCTTGGGATCTTCACAAAGAACCTAAAATCAGCACACTACAGCAACACAGCCACGGCAATGGTTTTTTTCTTTTTTCTTTTTCCCATTTTTTATTAGTGTATTATAGTTTTACATAATGATGGGATTGGTTGTCACATATTCCTAGATGCACAGAAATCAGCAATACAGTTTGTTCAGTATCCCTATTCCCGCACCCTCTATCTCCCTCCTCCTGGACCCCATCCCTTGCCTTTTTTCTAGGTCCCATATTGTTCCTAAAAAAAACCCAAATACAATGTCATAATTCTTATACCTATGAAGAACATTTTTTATTTATATGACTGTAGCATATATAGAGACACTTATAACTGCTTGGAATGTACCTTGCTTTATGTCACTTCCAACATTTCCACTTCTCCAGCCTTCCTATCATCCAACCCTTGTTATTCTTCAAAATATTTGACAATAGGAATAAACGTTCATGTTTTGAACAGGTATGAAGCATAGCTTGTTTAAATATCTTATGAAGTATCTTTCAACTGTATCTCATAAATATTAACATTTCATTTTTTGTTCGATGGATCTAATACATGAGTTTGTCTGCCTTACTCCCAAGCCTGGGTTTAGATCCAGCCTCCACAAATGAGGAAACCTTTCAGCCCTTGACTCTCTGGGTTTGGTTAACTTCACTCAGCCTGTTTTCTTCCATGGCCATTCGTTTACCGTCAATGGATGCAACATCATTGTTTTTAATAGCTGAGTAGAACTTCACTGTATATATATATATACATATATATATATATATATATGTATATATATATATATATATATATATTCAGAGCTTTTGGATCCATTCATCCAGTGAGGGGCATCTGGGTTGATTCCATAATTTAGCTATTATAAATTGAGCTCCTATGAACATGGATTTTGCTGTGTTGCTGTAATGTGCTGATTCTAACTCCTGTGGGAAAACACTCAGAAAAGGGATAACTGGGTCATGTGGTAGATCCAACCCTAAGTTTTTGACGAGTCTCCAAACTGCTTTCCAGAGCGGCTGGACCAGCCTGCAGTTCCACCAACCAACAGTGTGCTAGTGCTCCTATCTCCCTATAACCCCTCCAGCGTTTGTTATTATTTCTATTGTTCATTTTTGCCAGTCTGACTGGAGTGAGGTGAAATCTTAATGTAGTTTTGATTTACATTTCTCTGATTGCCAGTGATTTAGAACACTTTCTCATGTATTCATTGGTTTGCTGAATGTCCTCTGTTGAGAAGTTTCTGTCTAGCTCTCTGGCCCATTTATTGATTGGATTGTTTGTGGTTTTGATATTAAGTTTTTTGAGTTCTTTGTAAATGTTGAATATTCCCCCTGTTGGAGGAATCACAGGCCATGATTATCTCCCATTCTGTAGGTTCTTCCTTGATAGTGTTGACCAAATCCTAGGCTGAGCAAACACTTTCTAGTTTAATGGTATCCCACTCATTGATTCTTGATTTTAATTCTTTTGCTTTAAGAGACTAATTGAGAAAGTCCTTGCTAACTCCCTTGTGCTGGAGTTTGGTCTTATTTTTTCTTCTAGCAGTTGTATGGTAGCTAGTTTAAATCCTAGATCCTTGATCCATTTTAATTTGATTTTTGTGCAAGGTGAGAGATAAGGATCTAATTTCAATTTTCTGCAAGTGGCTGTCCAGTTTTCCCAGCACCATTCATTGAATAGGCTGTCTCTCCTCCATGTTGTATTTTGACACTCTTTGTCAAAGATCAGATATTTAAAGATTCATGAGTTTGTATCAGAGTCTTCTATTTTATTCCATTAGTCTTCATTCCTATTTTGATACCAGTACCATGCTCGTTTTAATACTACAGCTCTCTAGTATAATTTTAGACGTGGTATTGCAAAATCACCTGTTTTGTCTTTTTTTTAAGTAATGCTTTGGCTACTCTGGGTTTCCTGATGTTCCATAGGAATTTGAGAATTGCTTTTTCTATATCTGCAAAGAATGACATTGGAATCTTGATGGGATTGTATTGAGTCTGTATAGTACTTTTGGCAGAATGGCCATTTTAATTATCTTAATTCTACCTAACCAAGAACATGGAACATCTTTCTATCTTCTCAGGTCTTCTGCAATTTCTGTTTTCAGTGTTCAATAATTTTCTTTATAGAGGTCTTTTACTTCTTTTGTTAGATTAATTCCCAAGTATTTTATTCTTTTAGAGGATATTGTGAATGGGACTGATTTCCTAATTTCTTCTTCTGCTCTAATATTGTTGGTGTATAGGAAAACTATTGATTTATGAGTGTTGATTTTGTAGGCTGCTACCTTGCCAAATCTGTTTATTAGCTCTAGTATTTTCTGGTGGAGTTTTGTGGATCTTCCAGATATAGGATCATGTCATCAATAAAAAAGGGATAGTTTGATTTTCCCTTCCTATTCTTATCTCTTTGATTTCTTCCTCTTGTCTGATTGCTCCAGCCAGGATCTTGAGGAATATATTGATTAAAAGTGGTGAGAGCAGTCAGCCTTTTCTTTTTCCTGAGTTCCATGGAAATGCTTTCAACTTTTCTCCATTTAGAATTATACTAGCTGAGGGTTTGGCATACATGGCCTTTACAAAGTTAAGTTCCTTTGATCCCTATTTTCTCTAGAGTTTTGAGCATAAATCGGTGCTGGATTTTATTGAAGGCCTTTGCTGCATTTATTGAGATGATCATATGTTTTCTGCCCTTAATTCTGTTTGAGTGATGAATCAGATTTATTGATTTGTGTATGTTGAACCAAGCTTGCGTACCTGGAATGAAACCCACTTGATCATGATGAATTATTTTCTTGATGTGGTTTGCAAGAACATTGTTAAGGATTTTTGCATCAATATTCATGAGGGATATTGGTCTGTAGTTTTCTTTTTTTCATGTCTTTTTGGGTTTTGATATCAGAGTTATAGTTGCTTCATAAAAAGTGTTTGGGAGAGTTCCCACTTTTTCAATTTCTTGGAATAGCTAATAAAGAGAGGTGTTAGCTCTTCTTTAAGGGTGTGGTAAAACTCTGTGGAGAATCCATCAGGCTCTTCTTTGAAAGACTTTTATTTGTTGTATGAATTTTGGTGCCTGTTATTGGGCTGTTTAGGATTTCAATTTCATCCTGTGTCAATTTGGAGATGTTGTATTTGTCTAGAAATTTCTCCGTATCATCCAGATTATGTGATTTAGAGGAGTATAGTTTTTCAAAATATGTTCTGATAATCTGTTTGATTACAAGGGGGTCAGTGGTGATCACCCCCTTTTCATTGGTGCTTTAGTTGATTTGCTTTGATTCTCTCCTTCTTTTAGTTAGATTAGCTAGGGTCTGTCAATTTTATTTATTTTTTTTGAAGAACCAGCTCTTCGTTTCATCAATTCTTTTTATTTATTTTTTATTCTCAATTTCATTTATTTCAGCTTTGATCTTAATTATTGTCAGGATTCTGCTAGCTCTGGGACTAGACTGTTCTTCCTTTTGTAGAGATTTGAGTTGGAGCACAAGCTTATTTGTTAGGGATCTCTCTTGATTCTTTTTTTTTTTTTAAAGAGAGAAGGAGAGAGAGAGAGAGAGAGAAAGAATCAATTTTTATTGAGTTTTTCACATGGCTTTCATTGCTCTGACACTTAGTTGTGTACGTGGGTGCTGGGGTTTGAACCCGTGTACTTGAGCATGCCAGGCAAGCACTGAAACCGCCGAGCCACCACTCCAGCCCCATCTCCTGATTATTAATGTGGACACCCAGTGCAATAAATTTTCCCCTTAAGAATGCATTCATGCTGTCCCAGAGGTTTCGATATGTTGTGTCTTCATTCTCATTATCTTCCAAGAATTCCCTAATTAATGTTTTCATGTCTTCTTGGATCCATTCTTCACTTAATAGGTTGTTATTCAATCTCCACATATACGTGTGTTTTGTGTCATGTCTTTTGCTATTAATTATTAGGGTCATGGCATCATGGTCTGCTAGGATACATGGAATAATATCTACTTTTTGATGTTTGCTGAGATTTTGTTTGTGAACTAGAATATGATCTGTTTTGGAGAAGGATCCATGTGCTGCTGAGAAGAAGGTATACTCTGCCAATTTGGGGTGGAATATTCTGTAGATGTCTGTTAAGTCTGTTTGATTTATGACATTGTTTAAACTGGAGATCTCTTTATTGTTTTTTTGCTTTGATGATCTGTCTTTTGGTGATAGAGGAGTGTCAAAGTCTCCTAGTACTACTGTGTTGAGGTCCACAAGTGGTTTTATATCTTGGAGTATTTTTTTCCACATAGTTGGGAGTGTTGGTGTTTGGAGAGTATATATTTACTATGATTATTTCTTCCCATTGTAATGTTCCCTTTATTAGGATGAAATGGCCTTCTTTATCTCTAATTTATGTTTGAAATCCACTTTTTTGGATATAAGAATTGCAACTCCAGCTTGCTTTCTTGGGCCATATGCCTGGTAGATTTTCCCATCCTTTCACCCTTAATCTGTGGGTGTCACTGGCTGTAAGGTAGGTTTCCTGAAAGCAGCATATTTTTGGATTTTATTTTTTGATTCAATCTGCTAGTCTGTGTCTTTTGGTTGATGTGTTGAGACCTTTTGCATTCAGTGTTAGAATAGTTACGTGGTTGTGGTGCATATTCATTGCATTTTATTAGTAAGTTCTGTGCTGTCTTAGTTATCTATTGATAGCATGTACCTTTATTGAATTTCCTCTGTGGGTTTTGAGGACAGCTTGCTTGTTCTTCTGTCTGGAGTTTATCTTAGGATTCTTTTTAATGTTGGCTTTCTCTTCATGAATTCTGCAAGTTTGTTCTTAATCCCGAAAATTTCTTATTTCCCCCTCAAATTTGAAGTCGAATTTTGCTTGATGTAATATTCTTGGCTACATGTTGTGTCCATTCAGGCATTGAAAGATCTCTTTCCATGGTTTTCTCGCTTCCAGAGCCTAAGCTGAAAAGTCAGATGTGATTCTTATTGGTTTGCCTCTGAATGTGATTTGGCATTTCTCCCTTGCTGCCTTCAATATTCTTTCCTTGTATTGCCCGTTGAACATTTTGAATATGATGTGTCTTGGTGAGGTTCTCATTTGATTGGGTCTATTGGGTGTCCTTATAAGCTTCCTGGATGAGAATATCTGACTCTATTTTTTTAATATGGGCAAAATTTTCTTTATCTATTTCCATGAGAATTTTCCTTATCCAATTCATTTGTGTTTTGATTTCTTCCTGTATCCCAATTACTCTTAGATTGTTTGTTCTCATTTTATCTCAGACATTTTTAAAATTCTATTTGTGTTTTGTGCATTTTTTCTTTTTTGTCATCCCTGCACACAAGGTTGTTCAGCCTGTCCTCATTGTCAAAAGTTCTTTCTTCAAGAGCTGAGGTTCCATTTTCTAAAGAAGTTAATCTATTATTAAATTCTTCCATGGTTCCTCTCATGTCATTGACTGCAGATTTAAGTTCTGTTACTTCCTTTTTGAGTGTGTCTACTTCTTTGACAATAGAGTTTTTCATCTGAGTTTTCTCACTTAGTCCTTGCATTATATCTTCTTTTAGCTCATTGTTCCTTTTAGTAATCTGATCATTGATAATATTTTCAAAGTTTTCATCTCAATTCCTATCTGTGGCATCCTTTTTATGGGAGTTGTGGGTTTGAGCTGAACCTCTCCTAATTTGATTCTTCATTTTTGAAGAGCTTCTTCTGGATCTCTGAATTCAGATTTCCTGCAGGGAAGGTTGGCCAGTTCTCCAGGTGGTTTTTCCATGCAAGTCAAATGGTCAGATCAGCCACCCACTCTTTGATGATCACCTTTTTCTGAAACTTTTTCTGCCTGTTGTGTTGTTCTACCTTTTGGTTACAGGTTCAAGGTTGCAGATCTGAACCTGGATTTTCCAGGGAATCCACTCTGGTTGGTCCTGAGAAGGAGCTGCTACAGATGTGGGTCCTACTAGTCATGTCCTGGGCACCTTCTGGTGGGACTCAAACAAGCCTCAACCAGAGCAAGGGGTGTGAGGTAGGCAGGGCAGCTCCAGGCAGGGAAGGTCCCCTGGTTGGTCCTGAGCAGTGACTGCTGCAGAGGGGGGAGAGGGGGTCCTATGGGTTGTGTCTTCAGTGCCTTCAGCAGGACTCAAACAAGCCCCAACAGGCTGTGGAGCCTCAGGTAGGCGGAGATGTTCCAGATGAGGAACGTCCCCTGGTTGGTTCTAAGCAGGGGCTGCTCCAGTGGGAGTCCTACCAGTTTTGTCCTGAGTGCCTTCCAGCAGGACTCAAACAGGCCCCAACCAGAAAGCTAGGTGTTAGGTAGTGGGGTTGCTCCAGGTGAGGAACCTCCCCTGGTTGGTTCTGAGCAGGGCCTGCTCTGGACTGGTGGGCATCCTACTGGTCATGTCCTGAGTGCCTCCACATCAATGCTGATTGCTGCACAATTCACAATAGCTAAATTATGGAATTGACTCAGAAATCTGGCACTGGATGAGTGGATTAAGAAATTATGGTATATGCACAATGGTATTCTACCAGCTATTAGAAAGAATGAAATTATGGTGTTTGCTGACAAATGGATGGAAATGGAGAATATCATGGATGCTAAGTGAAATTAGCCAAACCCAGAAACTCAAAAGTCATATGTTTTCTCTCATTCGTGGAAGATAGAGTAACATAAAGGAAAGAGGGAGGGACAGATATAATTTCATAAAGAACCATTCAAATACAAAGTAATAGAAGAACTAAAGGAAGTTTAGTAGAGTAGAGAAAGCAGAGGGGGAGAAGAGAGGAAGGATGGTAGGGAAAAAGGGAGGATTGAGGGGAGAAGGGAAAAATAAATTCTGTACCTCTAAGGAAACTAAATAATTTCCACACAATCAATTTCACAGGATGATCAGCAGATGCAAGGAGGGCAGGGGTAGTGCTGGGGGATGGATATTGGCCATATTATATTGTTATATTGTGTGCATGTATGAGTATGTAACAACAAATCCCATAATTATATACAACTTTAAAGCACCAATAAAATATATATGCACACATATATATATATGTATATACATATATATATATATATATATATATATATATATATATTTAAAAGAAAATAATCCAAATCTGTGGGTAGAAGCAGTGTTACTGTCACAGTGATCCAATTGGTTACCAAGCATTATACTTCAAGGAAGAGAAGCAAGGAAGATAGTGGCTACTTTTCAAAATGTTATTAAATATTAGACCCTGCTTGGCATTGAACTTGAACTTTCTCGTTTATTCCTCAACCTATCCTATGAGGTAGATGTGCAAATTGTATGAAAACCCATTTTTTCAATGTAAGTAAATTGAAAAGTTTCAGAGAGATTATGCTGCTTGTTGAGGTCACAGAGCTAGCTTGGGTGGAAACAGGGTACAGAGGCAAGGCAATAACTTTACATAGATAATTCACATAGAAACACATGGAAAATTCAGGGCCCTGTGATTTTGAGATGAAATAATATATAAATTTCAAAAGTTCCACATTTAGGTGTATTATATTAAGGTCTGATTTATTAAGGTAAAATTTCAAATTTTTATATTTTATAAAAAGGTTTTACTTTAAATTTGTCCTTTGAAAGGGCACGATGCAATGAGTTAATAAATTTATAGAATCATGCAACCACTACCTAGACCCAGGTTTTGAACACCTCTATCCCGCTGAGTCTGAGAAAAGGTAGAGAAAGTACTATATTTACAACTGATTTCCTGTATTGATTTTTTTCTAGATTCTAGAGGAAGGAAGTGGCTGTTGATTCAGGATGCAGGGACCTATGGCAGCTTATTAGAGCAAACCAAAGACAGGGAGATTTCCAGAAGGGTGATTCTAGAAATGAGTGCTAGCCAGTGTGGTATGTGAGATGGGCTGTGAGATAAATTGTATGGGGTTTCCTGACATTTGTTAAGTATTCATGTAATGTTAAATCTTCAAGTTTTGGCTTGCTATGATAAAGCTCCACTTACATTCATATTCATCTTAAAACATTCTAGGATGTTAAAACATCTGGGTACAGAAAATTGAGATGATGGGTCTAGAGAGGTGGCTCGGTGGTTCCGGCACTTGCCTGTCATGCGTGAGTATGCGAGTTTGAACCCCTGCACCACATACACAATGATGTTTTGGAGAAGTGAAGGCCACTAAATAAAATTTATTCTCTCTTTCTCTCTCTCTCTCACTGTCTCTCTCTCTTTAAGAAAAAAAAATAAGATGATGACTCCACGTATACTGCTGTTTCCTTGCCTGCCTCTGGCATGGTTTACTAGTTTTGGCTTAGACATCATGTCCTCTAGGCAGCTATATCTGACTTCCTTCTCTCTTTCCAAGTATGGTTTTTTATTCTCCCTTAAAATCATGTAATTATTGCTGCCATTTTATTTATCACACTGCATGGTATTGCCCTTCCTTTTATCTCAGCTTCTTCCCCCATTAGCATCTAAGCTCATAGAATAGGAAGTTTGGTCCCTAAGGATTTCATGTAGATTTCATTTTGACTCTAGCTCACCAAGAGAAATGAAAAAATTTAATAATTAATATGACACAATAAAAATTTGCTGAAAGGGGACTAGAGAAGATTGATTACAAAGTGTTAGAATCCACTACCATTTAAAGAATGAAAATCTATCAGAAAGGAATGTAGGAAATATCTCTGAATTTTTGGTGTAGTTAAATGGTGTAAGCATGAACTGTGTTGCTTGGGTATGGGAATGGGGAGTTGTAAGAAGGTTTTCCATTTTTGAAAAAGGTACTTCGTAAACTCACAGGTGTAGTAAGGGCCCCCTAAATTCATACATTTTTAGAAATTATCTTCTTCACTCCTTAATCATGGGAATCTTAAACTTCCTTGAACATATCTATCATTTGACAGCAGATTTAATCATTGATCCTGAGTTTCCATTTGATCCAATTTTGTGTAACTCCAGACCCCACCTTTTCTTTTTAATTTCTTTTTTTTTCTCTTGGTTCTGGGGATTGAACCCAGGCATGCTTTACTATTGAGCTACATCCCAGTCCGTTTTGCTTTTTTATTTTGAGACACAGCCTTGCTAAGTTGCCCAGACTGGCTCCAAGCTTGTCATCCTCCCCGCTCAGTCTCCCAAGTTCCTAGGATAACAGGGAAGTGCCACTGCACTCAGCCAGACCTCACTTTTAAAAATATATATTTAAAAACGTCTATGTTGCCTGAAAAATGACTTTCTCGGGTGACATTTACGAATGTTCTATCCATAGCAATTAGATTTTCTTTTGGCTGCCATATGACTGCTATGTGTTAACTAAAGAATATCTGGAGCTTATTTTAAATATGAGTGTGGGTGCTAGCAATTATTTAACCTCTGAAGCTCTTGTTGTATTTCTTCATATCCTTGCAACTTCTATATTTTATAGATTGGATTCTTCTGCTGATTCATATTTGAACAACTATTTGCTCAACTCAACATAATTTCTCCCATTGTTGTTTTGCCTAATGTCCTAGAAAATAATGCTTACTTGTTGAGTTTTTTTCCCATTATTGCTCACTGGCAGCACTTGTAAGAGTTTCTGATTTATTTATTTGCTTGCTTGTTTTCTTGTTTATTAAGAGCAAAGAGGAGCCTGCAGTCTGGATGGAGATTTAGAAAACTAATTACCTCCAATTGTGCTTCTGAGGATCCGTGTCTCCTCTGACTTGGTATTTCCTGGAATTTCTTAACCTATTCTGGAGAAAGCTAGGAAGTCACAACAGAGCTATTGCTAAACAGTTTTCAAATTTGATGGCAGAGGGAGAGCCATGGGTCAGCACTGATGGCTGATGAAGAAGCTATGTTTTCCTTCACAGGACTAATAACCTTTCTGTTTATTAGAAAAACAATTTATTCTATATTAAATTGCTATGCATATTCGATGTACCCATACTAGTAATGTGTGTTGATGACACTTTCCTCTGGGAACTGGTGATGGTACCAGGGTCCCACCAGACACTTGAAGTAACTGAGTGGAACATCTGTTAACACTTCCTGCAAACCTTGAGGTTTCGTCAATTGACATTGGAGTGATCTTGATGGGAAGAGACTGAACTCGTTCTTAACCTCAGTGGTTTTCTGTTATCCCTTATATTACGCTGCTTCTCCCAAGCTCTGTGTAATCTGTACTCTACTTTCTTGGAGTTCAGGTGCATAGAGTTATGATTGGCATCAGCTCAGTTCATGGTATACTACTACCACAGCTCCTTTCCTTGATTTATTTATTCTTTTATACTTAGCCTCACTCTCTTTCTCTATCTTCACAGGAACACTTTCTAAGGTATCAGATATATTTCCTTTAGTCTGTATGGGTTCCTGTAAAATAAAGCATGTGTTTTTGTGTGTTTTTAAGTTAATACATGGCATTTCACTACAGCCTTTACTCTGGCTTTTACTTTTATCACTCCATACTAACATTTGAGATTTTGGCATGCTGTTCTATGCACATTTAATTCATTTTGCTTCTAGTCGCAGCACAGCATTTCACCATCCATGTCTATGATTTATTTATCCTTTTTCATAATGATGGATAAATCAGGCTGCATTTGATTATCTGCTCCCACAAGCAGAACACTGATGAATAGTCCTTTTAGACCAGACAAAGATTTCTTTTTTTTTGAGAAATTTATTTTTTGAACAACCATACAAGTTTTTAACAAAATAATATAAAATGTATATAGATTCTGGAGCTTAGATTTACCCCCAAGAGTGCCCCCCAATTACCCACCCTTATCCCTCCCTTCCCCCTTCCCACAATATCTCTAAAAAAGTATTAGGCTGTATAACATTACACCTTATCTGGATTTAACACATGATAATAGACCTCCGTTCTCAATGGCCAGGGTCAAGTTCCAACCTCCATAGATGAGTGGAGACATTCGACACTTGGTTCTCTGGGTTAAGCTGATTTTACTCAGCATAATTTCTTCCATAGCCATCCATTTACCTTCAAAGGCTGCAATATCATTGTTTCTAATTGCTGTGTAAGATTCCATGGTATATATGTACCACAGTTTTTGGATCCATTCATCCAGTGAGGGACATCTGGGTTATTTCCATAATCTAGCAATTGAAAATTGAGCTGCTATGAACATAGATTTTGCTGTGTCACTATAATGAGCTGATTCTAAATCCCCTGGAAACATACCCAGGAGTGGAATAGCAGGATCGTATGGTGGGCTCATCCCTAGTTTTTTGAGGATTCTCCACACTGCTTTCCAGAGGGGCTGTCTCCACCAACAGTGTGTTAGTGTGCCTATCTCTCCACAACCCCTCCAGCATCTATTATTGTTTATTTTCTTCATCTTTGCCATTTTGACTGGTGTGAGGTGATATCTTAATGTAGTTTTCATTTGTATTTCTCTGATTACTAGTGATTTAGAGCACTTTCTCATGTATTCATTGGCTTGATCAATGTCCTCTGTTGAGAAGTTTCTATTTAGCTCTTTGTCCCATTTATTAATTGGGTTATTTGTGTTTTTGTAGTTGAGATTTTTGAGAATTTTGTAGATTCTGGATATGAGACCCATGTCAGAGGAATCATAGCCCATGATTTTCTCCATTTCCATAGGAAACCTCTTGACTCTTTTGATTATTTCCTTGGCAGTGAAAAAGCTTTTCGGCATTATGGCATCCCATTCACTGATTTTTGACTTTACTTCCTTCACTTTGGGAGACATGTTGAGAAAGTCTTTGCCTACTCCTAAATGCTGAAGTGTTGGACCTAATTTGTCTTCCATCAGTTGCAACGTAGCTGGTTTAATTTCTAGCTCCTTGATCCATTTTGATTTGATTCTTGTGCAAGGAGAAAGATATGGGTCTAATTTCAACTTTCTGCAAGTGGCTGTCCAGTTTGTCCAGCACCATTTGTTGAAGAGGCTGTCTTCTTCCATGTAATATTTTGTCACCCTTTGTCAAAAATCAGATGTTTAAAGATTTGAGGATTTGTTTCAGGGTCTTCTATTCTATTCCATTGGTCTTCTTTCCTATCTTGATACCAGTACCATGCTGTCTTTGTTACTACAGATCTATAGTATAGTTTTAAATCTGATATGGCAAAACCACCTGTTTCATCTTTCTTGTTTAGTAGTGTTTTGGCAATTCTAGGTTTCTTATTGTTCCAAATGAATTTGAGAATTGCTTTTTATACATCTGTAAAGAACAAAATAGGTATCTTTATAGGGATAGCATTAAATCTATATAAAGCTTTTAGTAGAATGGCCACTTTTATTATATTAATTCTGCCTAACCAAGAGCATGGGACATCTTTTCATCTTCTTAGGTCATCTTGGATTTCATTCTTCAGTGTTCGATAGTTTTCATTGCAGAGATCTTTGATTTCCCTTGTAAGGTTAATTCCCAAGTATTTTATTTTTTTCAAAGATATTTTGAAAGAGACTGATTTCCTGACTTCTTCATCAGTCCTGTTATTATTAGTGTATAGGAAAGCTATTGATTTATGCATGTTGATCTTGTATCCTGCCACTTTGCTAAATCTACTTATGAGTTCGAGCAGTTTATTGATGGAGTTTTTTGGATCCTCCAGATACAGGATCATGTCATCAGCAAAAAGAGAGAGTTTGACTTCCTTTCTTCCTATTTTTATTCCTTTGATTTCTTTCTCTTGCCTAATTGCTCCAGCTAGGGTTTCAAGAACAATATTGAATAAAAGTGGTGAGAGTGGACAGCCCAATTTTAGTGGAAATGCTTTCAGCTTTTCTCCATTTAGAATTATACTAGCTGAGGGTTTAGCATATATAGCCTTAAGAAAGTTCAGAAATGATCCTTTGAACCCTATTTTCTCTAGAGTTTTGAACATTAAAGGGTGCTGGATTTTATCAAAGGCCTTTCCTGCATCCATTGAGATGATCATATGGTTTTTGTCCTTGATTCTGTTTAAGTGGTGAATTACGTTAATTGTTTTGCGTATGTTGAACCAGCCCTGCATTCCTGGGATGAAGCCCACTTGATCATGATGGATTATTTGCTTTATAAGTTTTTGAGTACGGTTTGCTAGTACTTTATTAAGGATTTTTGCATCCAAGTTCATCAGGGATATTTGTCTGTAGTTTTCTTTTTTTTGATGTATCCTAGACAAAAAATTCTTAAGGTATATTTATGAATGATATTGCTAGGATTTCAAGGATGTACACTCTTATTTTTCATGACTACAACCAGATTCATCTCCCAAATGCTGTGCAGGCTCACCGTTATGGTCCGTTGGAGAAGCTTCCCGTTTTTGCACAACTTTGTCAACACTTGATAGCATCTGACTTTCTAACATTTTACAATATGAGTATAAAATGACATATTATGATATTTATTTGCATTTCTCTTATTATTAGTAATGCCAGCTTTTGGTTTCTTCCTTTGTGATTTGCCTATTCATATTGTTTTTCTTAATTTTTGCTTTTATCTTTTTGACTTTTCCATCAAACTGTATTTTGTTGGAAAGTTTATGTTAATACATGATGATTAGCTTTCCATTTTAGTGTACTTAAATATCTACCTATCTTTCTGCCTGCTGGCCATGGCTTCCTACAAGCTTTTCTAACTGATGAGTTAATATCATTTCAGTTAAAATGATCCTGATGTATCTGTTGGTCTGTATGGCCATGTCCTAGAACATAGCATTTCATTTGTCTTTTTAAATGTTTGAGGATGAAATACTGATGACATACTTTTGAAAACACCTAGGAATCTGCTTACTAATCATAGATCTAAAAGGAATTAAAGCTTTTCTTACAATCTACAGCAGTTTTTTTCTGTATTTAAGGATCTTTTGGGTTGAACATTTGAATGATCAATGGTAAGGATGGGCTAAATAAACCAACACTGAATGTCTATAAAGGAAATGGTGCTATAAGAATGAGCCACACTTTGTGTTTCTCTCAAAGAGCACTATTTCACTTAAGAATATTTATTAAGAAGAATCAGATGTGATCCTGCCTTAGGTATAGTGTAGTTAACATTCAAGCTTCCTACTTTTGGATGTAGAATCTTTCTTACAATGTTGAAATACTTGTCCAAAATACTGTGGAACTCTTACCATTTTATGTTATGAAAACTCCAAGTGATTATGACTTGAGCCATCAGTTTGGACCTAAGAACTCTGAACTCTTGAAGAGACCTGAGTTGAAATCCAACTGTGTCACTCTCACCTGAGTGGCACTGTATAAGCTACTTTATGTCTATGAATCTGAGTTTTCTCGGGCAATATGGTGTCTCATTTCCAGAATTGGCAAGAAGGATAAATGAGACAGCCCTGGGGAAATACTTAGCCCAGTGATGGGCACAAAATTAATACTTGCAAATATTACTTTCATGGGAATCTAAATTTACTTCAAAACCTTAATGAACTGGATAAAGCAGCCCTTGTCTGGGTTCTGGAATCATAAAAGCAGAATGCACAAGAATATCACAAGATTCTGTTCTTGGTGTTTAGATGTGTCTTAGAGCAACTGTATCTGTTCCATTGCCCCTAGAAATATCCTGACAATGCTGTCTGCCTGTGCAGTAGCAATGGTACTAAGTTTAGGTAGTTGCAGTATGAACTGAGGGTTTCAGAAACCTTCTGGGCAGAGGACTGTCTGTTTTCACCTGAAGTAAGCACATCCAGCATAACATATCCTGACTGTGACACTTGTGGCTGGTGGAAACTAAAAGATTGATCTTGGATTCTAGGGACAGATTTGTACATACCCTGCCTTTACCATTTGAATAAACCAGTTATGCGCTTTTGACAAAATGTCTATCATTCAAACTTTTCTTACGTCTTATACATGCTCTTCTCTAGTCATACTTGCCTTTTGGTTTGTAAGAACGCAGTGGAATAGATACAAGTACAAATGTGTACTCTCTTCCTAGCTTCATGACCCTGAGTAGGTTATTTAAATTTTTGATCTTTCCATTCCTCATGTGTAAAGGGAAAATACATATGCATGTACATATATAGTATGTGGTGTGGGTACATATTCATCTATAGATATAAAGATATAGATATATTGACCTTGCAGGACTATTAAAAGGAGTAAATGAGATAATGCATGTAAATTCCAAGCACTTTGTCAGTTACATTTTAGACCTTCAGTAAATTTTATTTCCTTTCTGATTCAAAGAAAAAGTCGTGTTGTTCTGAAGGTGGAGAGCCACATGTGTGTGGTGTCAGTATCTGATTCCAAATTGGGCATCCTTCTCAGATTCCTATCAGGTACTCTAAACTGCCTTCTTATTTTGACAGATGCTAGACTCTATTTGCAAGGCCCAGCCCTGTGACAGTATGCAAATGAAGCCTTCCCAAGTGCTGCTGAATGTCAGGAAGACTGCACTTCTGCCAAAGACTATTGATGTGCTGCTGCCGCTGCTGCTCAAGCTCTCAAGAGTACCTTTTAAGATTTTAAAACCAAAGAGCTTCAAGGGCTTGCCAAGGCAACGTTTGCTCATATTGACTGGAGTGAGAACTGATAAGAGGTTGAGTGACTTCCTCAGTAGCTCTGGGGTGCAGATCTGGGCTGGGGTTCTAATACCAGGGGACTAGAATGGTTTTAAAGGAGAATAAACACAACCCTGGGAAAGGGAAGGGTTAATTCTCTCTTTCAGCATTATGTGAAAAAGTATCCTGCTTTGCCAATATTGGGGGACTTTTTCTGATTGATCAATCTGAGACCCATTTTCCAGGCCAAAACATCCACAGCTAGGGATGGGCTCAAGGTTGGAAAGGAGGAATATGGCACACAGAGATTCACTGGACAGTAGATGCATTTGCTCAGGACTGCAGAGGCAAAAAGCTCTAAATAGACCACAAAGTCAGAAGCTAGGAAACTCAGGAACTTTGTGGTCTATTTAGAGATTTTCTTTACAAATCTTACCTGACATCTAGCACTGCTCTTCAGCTTTGACCTGGGCATTGCCCTTGGTCTATTCTAAGACTGTGAATCAGGGATGAACACATGAAGCCCGCAACAACAACAATAATAGTATTACTCAGGATTCTCCAGAGAAACAGAACTGATAGGAAAGCTATTATGGGAATTGGCTCATGTGATTATGGAGGCTGAGAAGTTCCATCATCTGCAGGATAGAGACCCAGGCTCAGTCTGAGTCTGAGCCATGACAAGAAGGTGTTGGTACTGATCTGAATCCAAAGGCCTGACAACCAGGAACTCCAATGTTTGAAGGCAGGAGAACATTGGTTATCCCAGCCCAAGTAAAGAAAAGAAAGTGGCCCACTTTGGTGAGAGGAAGTTTTCTTTACTCAGCCTACTGATTGAAATGGTCCTCTCTTCCAGAAACACTTTCACAGACATACCCAGAAATAATGTTTAACCAGTTATCTGGGCATCTCTTGGCCTGCTCAGTTGACTTAAAGTTAACTCACCACGATTATTATTATAGTAATCAATGTTATTATTGTTGTCATTTAGAAATTTGGTAAAGGCTACATTGATTATGAGTAGTTTTTATAGCTTAAAGAAATCAGGCAGAATTGTCCAACTTTGCATGTCCAGTAAATTTCTCTGGCTCTTAGATAGTGTATTGATTAGCTGTTGCCTTGTAACAACTGCAAAAATCTCAGTTGTATACAGAAAATATTTACTTAGCTCATATCACTTAGCTTATATATCTGTGACTTTGTAGAGGTGTCAATATTTCAGGTTGAGGAGCTAGATGGCTCACATCTGCTCCATGTGTTTAATTTTGAGGTTCAGGATGAAGAAAGAGCAGCTACCTGGAAAACATTATTTTCAAGGCAATGACAGGCACTTTGTATGATCAAGCCCAAATACAAGGGTTGGACTCCATTGACACAAGCAGGAGTAATGCACCAATTAAAAAATAACTAGAAGGAGGACCAATGGAGTAGAGAAAGGGGATCAGAGTAAGAGAGGAGGAAAGTTAAAGAGGAATTACTGGGGATTGAAATGAAGATAGCTATGTTATATGCATTCAGGAATATGTCAAAATGAACACCACTATAACTGTAATGCACTAATAAATAAAAAAGAAAAGAGCATAAGAAAACTGTAGGATAATTTCAAGCAGCCTACTGTGTGGATAACTGTAGTCCCAAAGGAAAGAACACAGATGGGACATGGAAAAAAATCTGAAGAAATAGTGAGGGAAATATGTAAAAATAAGTTCAGAAATTCAAGGATGATACCCTGAGCCTCATTAAAAATGATCAAGATATGTATATCTATGTTGTCCTGGAAGGTCAATGGATGGGGCTCACCTATATCAGGTGGGAGAGGTGTAACCACTTCTTCAAGGGGGACACTTGCATGTGTGCACATTTCTCACCCTTTTCTACCTTTACCTGCAGACATCAGACTCCAAATTCTTCAGCCTTTGAACAGAGTTGTACCAATGACTCCCCAGAGGCTTCCAGTCCTTCTGTCTCAGACTGGCGCTATATAACTAATAGCTTCCAGCTTCTTAGAATGAACAGTTACTGGTTTCCCTGGCTCTCTGGGCTCTAGCTGGGTATTGGGAGACTATGCAGACTCTCTCTCATCATGTAAGCCAGTCCAATAAATCCATTCTTATAATTATAGAAAAATAAAAATAAAAGCAGGAGAAATTTTCTTTTTTTCAAAGTCTCATAGCATAAAGCCTCAATAAAAGGAAGAGTGAACAATTGAGGGAAGTAATCCCACCCAGGAATTAACAAAGAGACCTAAATTTATGAAATTTCTATGTTTTAAATGTCATTCCTATTTTTTATTTTTTTTTACAGGCCGTACTGTGATTTATTGTACTTCATTAAGGGCTAATGTTTCATTCAAATTCATAAATGGTCAAGCACAATGGGTATCTTTGCATGTGGTGTTTTTCTGTTTCAACTCACATTCATGAAGATAAACCAAGAACTGAAATTAAAGTGTGAAGTTCACAGAGTCTGTATTTTTAAATTGTTTGTTGTTAAAGAACAATATACATCCCAAAAAGTATCCAAATTTCCAGGGTATAGCTTACCAATTTTTCACAAATTTAACAAAGGAGTGTAACTGGTACTAAGATTGGTTTACAAAATAAGACCACTGTCCAAGAAATCCACTCTATACCTCCCTCTAGTCATTATCTTCCAAGGGAATCTACTATCCTGCCTTCTAACACTATTGGTGAAATTTAGAACTTTGTATATGTGAAAAAAAAACAATATGCCAGACTCTACCTCTTCTTCACATGGCTTCATTAGTCTAAGAAGTGCCTCCTTTCTATGCATTTGCAAAGGTTCTGGTCTTTTTTACATCCTTCTTGCTCAAGGATTTTCTATCTCATTAGCACTGTGATTGATACACACCAGTGTCCTAGCATTTGAAAATTATTTTATCTCTAAATACAAATAATAGGTGTGTCTTCTGGTGTAGATACGGCAATGGTATGACAAGAGGGGGAAACAGTTCTTCAAATCTTCTATATCTTCACTGATTTTTTAAAAAATCTCTTCATTCTGTCATGTTTTACGAGCTGTGTTCATGAAATAGAAAGGGAAGGAGAAATTCCAAATTCCTTCTGTGAAACCAGTATCACACTCACACCAAAATCAGATAAGAACACATCAAGGAAAAAAAACTACAAACCAATATCCCAGATGGACTTAAATGCAAAAATACTTAATAAAATATTAGCAAATTGTGTTTAACAACATATTAAGAAGATTGTATGACACAACCAAGTTGGTTTTATCCAGAGATGCAAGGATGGTTTAACATACATAAATCAATAAATATAATTTATCACATAAATAGAATGAAAAATAAAAATCACTTAGTCATCTCAAAAGATGCAGAGACCTTTGTCAAAATTCAGTACTTGTGATAAAAACACTGAAGAATCTATGGATAGAAGGAACTTAAACACAACATAGTAAAAGCTGTATATGAGAAACCCAAAGCCAACCTCATGGTAAATGAGGAAATCTGAAAGCATTTCCTCTAAAATCTGTAACAAGACAAGGAAGTCCACTCATTAATTCTATTTAATATAGTGCTAGAAATTCTAGCCAGAACAATTAGGCAAAAGAAGGAAATAAAAGGCATAAAAACAGGAAAGGAAGATATCAAATTGTCACTGTTTGCAGATGATATGATTCTATACCCAAGATTAAAAAAAAAAAAAAAGAACAACCTCTACCATAAGACTGCTAAAGCTAATAAACAAATTCAGTAAAGTAGCCGGTTACAAAATCAACACAGAAAAATCAATAGCCTTCCTATATATACCAACAATGAATCTGCTGAGAAGGAGATCAGAAACAATTCCTTTCACAATAGCCTCAAAAATACCTAGGGATTAATCTAACCAAGGAAGTGAAAGACCTTTAAAGTTAAAGCTATAGAACATTGGAGAAAGAAATTGAAGAGACTCAGAGATGGAAAGATTTCTCATGTTCATGCATAGGCAGAATTAATATTGTTGACATAGTCATACTACCAAAAACAATACACAGATTCAATGCAATTCCCATCAAAATATCAAAGAAGTTCTTCAAGAACTAGAGAGAAAAAGAGTTCTAAAAACCATCTGAATAAATAAAAGACCCAGGACAGCAAAAGCAATGCTAAGCCAGAAAAGCAATGTGGGAAGCATCAAAATATCTGACTTCAAATTATACTACAGAACAGTACTAATAAAAACTATGTGGCACTGGCGTAAAAACCGACACATAGACTAATGTTGCAGAATAGAAGACAAAGAGACATACACACATCTGTAGTCATCTGATCCTTGACAAAGGATCAAAAACATGCATTGGATAAAAGACAGCCTCT
Source organism: Aplodontia rufa (assembly GCA_004027875.1). Classification (NCBI taxonomy): domain Eukaryota; kingdom Metazoa; phylum Chordata; class Mammalia; order Rodentia; family Aplodontiidae; genus Aplodontia; species Aplodontia rufa. Next base: position 38,533 of record PVKS010014691.1, read on the forward strand.
TAAACAAATAGTGCTGTGAGAACTGGTTATGTAGAGAAATGAAATTAGACCTTTATCTCTCACTCTACACAAAAATCAACTCAAAACGTATCAAAGACCTAGCAATCAGACCATAAACTATGAAATTTCTAGATTTCAGGGAATGACTTTCTCTATGGGACCTCTAAAGCTCAGAAATAATGCCAAGAGTTAATAAGTGGGATAGCATAAAAGAAAATTTAAAAGACATGAAAAAAGAAGAAAAGAAGAATTAAAAAAAAATGAAAGAGCTTCTGCACAGCAAAGGAAACAATTAGGAATGTGAAGCAAGAACCCAGAACCCACAGAATGGGAGAAAATCTTTGCTTGCTACTCTTTTGATAGGTTAATATCTAGAATATATAAAGATCTCATAAAACTTTACACCAACCCCCCTCAAATGACCTAATTAATAAATGGACAAATTAATTAAACAGACATGTTTCAAAAGAAGAAATGCAAATGGCCAAAAAAGTATAAAAAATGCAAGACAACATTAGCAATTAGGGAAATGCAAATCAAAACTACATTGTCACACCAGTCAGAATGTCAGTCATCAAGAAGAAGGCAATAATAAATGCTAGAGAAGATGTGGAGAAAAGGAAAAATTTGCACTGTTGGTGGGACTGTAAATTAGCACAACCACTGTGGGAATCAGTATGAAGGCTCTTCACATGACTAGGCATGGAACCACCATATGATCCAGCTATATCACTCCTCAGTATTTATCCTAAAGAATTAAAATCAGCATACTATAGTGATACATGCATATCCATGTTTATAGCACCACAATTCACAATAGTTAAACTATGGAACCAGCCTAAGGTTCATCCACAGATGAATGAATGTGCAATATGTACATATGTACACACACAGTGGAGTTCTATTCAGCCATAAAGAAAAATGAAATGATGTCATTTGCAGGAGGATAGATGGATCTTGAGAGCATTATGTTAAGTGAAGCAAGCCAAACTCAGGTTGGTGTCACATGTGTGGAACGTACTGTGGAAAAAAGAAAAGAAAGGTGGTGATGGGGATTTCATTAAAATCAAAGGGAGATCAGTAGTGGAAATGGAGTAGGGGGTGGGAGAAGGGGAGGAAGGACTAGAGGGGGAGTGCTGAAGAATGATATTGGCCCAATTATATTGTTATATTGTGTATATGCACAAATATGTTATAACAAATGCCATCATTATGAACAACTATAATGCACCAAAGAAAATGTGTAAAAACTAAAAAGAGGTGTATTAAAATTTCCAGCTATAATTTTTTTTTAAAAGAGAGAGGGTCAGTGTGAGAGAGAGAATCAATTATATTTTAGTTATTTTAGTTTTACATTTATTGAATTAGCTATGTTAAACCATCCTTGCATCTCTGGGATAAAACCAACTTTGTTGTGTCACACAATCAAATAAAATAATAATTTTATTTTAGTTTTAGTGGCCTTTGTTGCTCCAAGACTCCATTGTGTATGTGGTGCTGGGGTTTGAACTCCTGTACTTGCGCATGCTGGGCAAGTGACGTAACTGCCGAGCCAATGCTCCAGCTCCTCCAGCTATAATTTTAGAGTGGGATTTGCATATCTCCCTTTGGATCTGCAAGTTTTTGTTTCATATAATCTAAATTTTTGCTATTAGAGTTATTTTTGTTTATAACTTATACCTTCCTCACATATTGACCCTTTTATTATTTTAGAAGTTCTCTTTTGCTGGGCAGGTCAACCTAGGGAACTTAATAAGACCCTGTTTCAAAATAAAAAAGGAAAAGGAAAAGGGGTGTAGCTCAGTGATAGAGTGCCCCTAGGTTTAGTCCCCAGTATGGAAAAAAATGTTAAGTGGACTCTCTTTTTTTCCCCATCCTGCTATGAAGAACTGAGATGATACTAGCCTGGTGTCAAAGTGGTGATCGTCTTTTCCTCTGGACCACAGAGGGAGTTTTTCTTACATTGATTCTACATGGGTCAGGATTCTGGAAGAAAATTCATGACCCATTTCAAAGCTTTAGGTGTGGAGAGATTATTACAGTTGTTTTTTCCAGTACTGGAGTTTGCATACAGAGATGCTCTGCCACTGAGCTATACCCTCAGCCCTTTGCATTTTTTATTTTGAAATAGGGTCTCACTAAGTTGCCTAGGATAGCCTCAAACTTGCCATCCTCTTGCTTCAGGTGTTCAGTCTACTTTTTTTTTTTCTGGGGGTATTATGTGTATGCATAATTTGATGATTCAAAAATAATGATTCCCTGGAATGTGCTGCTAATTATGGACACTAGAAAAACAACACAGTAAGGAGAAAGATTGAGGAAGTGTTTTGTTTGAACACAAGTAATTGCCATTGTTCATGTGTATTTGTTATCATTCAGCCTAACATGAATATTATTAGCATTAGATGAATTTAGACGTGTGTGGGATTAGAAACTCAGCTCATGTTTGCTCAGTTTTCAAAGTTTATTACGCATATAGGATGACAATAAGTGGAAGTTATAAACAAGTAGAAGAGGGCTGTGTTCCTGTACCACCCAGGCTGCTGAGCAAGTGGGACTTCGGGCATATTCTCAGTAGATGAGGGCGGGACATTCCTCCCTATAGATATCGCCAAAGCATGTTAGGATCCCTAGGGAACTCTTACACTGGGTGAAGAGTCTTGGAGTTCCAAAGAGTGGTATTAACAAAATAACGAGGAGGAGGGGAATGCTGGGCACAGAACAGAGTTCAGTAAATATTCACAGGTTAGCAGACTGAGCAACCCTGCAAGAGTCATGTCCACAGTTTTCTCCCTTTAAAGTGCCCTTAGCCTTTCCTACTTACATCAGAATGACTATGTATGGGGCAAATGTCATCCCCTCATTCTGCCTCCCCAGAGTTTCCTTATCAGTCCTACTGCTTATTACCCAGCTTCACTGCCCTCCCCCAGCAAACGACTCACAAGAGCTGCTATGCGAGTCCCACCGCCCCTCAGAAAGCTTCTCTCGTCAGTCTGAAAATTAAAGAAAGGGAGAGAGAAGTTCAAGCAAGGAGTTTGTCATTCTCAACAGTGAGTCCAGAGGCAGACAGTGAAAGGCTCATATGGTCTTCCAGGGATGCCTATGGGAGCTCAACCTCTGTCTTTCCATTCTCCAACCTTGCTAGAGAACCGTCCATTCTCCAGCCTGTCAGCCCAAAGATGGTGACTGTATTTCTAGGCTTCATGCTTGCATTATGATCAGAAAGAATGGCAAAGGGTCAAGGAATATCCTTTTAGTAAGATTTAACTATTTTTTAATCCAGGCAGAGATATTGCCTTAGAGACTATTGCATATATTTCATTTATTTCATTGGTCTTACATTTACAATGCTGTATCACTATGTGTAAGGGAGATTGGGAAGTCACATATGTTTAGATGGCTGCATTGCTGCCCTGAACAAATCAGGTTAGTAAGGAAGACGTGGAACAGGTAGATCCTGACTTATTTGGCAGACAATTTCAAGGGTCTATATCAGACATAATATATATATATACTATTGTCATATAATTTCAGCAATATGTTCTCTATTTTTGCTCAGCTTTCAGATTTATTATCCATGTCAGATGACAATCAATAGGAGATAAAAATTAGAACAGACATGTATTCTACTGTTGCCTCTGTGGCCAAGTGAGTGGGAATATTATGCTCAGACACATCCTAGAGACCACCCTGCATATGCACATACAAAAGTCAAGAAAGCACACCTGGTTCCTCCTCTCAGAATTTATAACACAGCGAGTAGTTTTAGCAAAGAGTCCTGGAGGTAAGTTAGACTTAGAAGTAAGTTAGACTTCTTTTTCATCTGTCTTTAAAAAATTACAATAGAGGGGGTTGGGGATTTAGCTCAGTGGCAGAGCACTTGCCTAGCACACGCAAGGCCCCGAGTTTGATCCTCAGCCCTGAAAAAAAATTATGATAGAGTGCTTGACTATGAGAGATTCATCTGTGTCAGAGACTACAATTGGAGTGCCTGCTTTATCTTGCAAGTGAAAAATCAACTCTTCTGCTGTGATGTGGGTACAGGCAGAGTGACTAGTTTAGTGTTGGTGTCTTTGGCAATAGGAGTATAAATCCTGGCCATATAAGGGGAACTTTCACTGTGTTGTTTGCCTGGAGTTAGACTCTGTTCTAAGAGCATCATTCCCAAGATTTTTCCTCCTGTGGCCTAACAGCTCACAAACACCCATATAACAGTTCTATTCTTAAACTGATAAAATAGAGAATTGCATTTAAAGTGTCCTTGAGTTTCAAAACCTACTCTGCACCACCTTGCTCCACCCCTTATGTGGGAAGCAAATCATACCTGGCCTCCTCATCTTTATACAGTCTTACAAACCATAGTGCAATTCTGTTTGGAATAAAACCATAACCGTACTGCTGCTTCTTTCCCAACTTTTAATTATATATAACAAAGACAGACTGCTGGTTGTGGTGGTGCACACCTGTAATCTCAGTGATTCGGGGAGGCTGAGATAGGAGGATTGCAAGTTTGAGGCCAGCCTCTGCAATTTAGTGAGGCCCTAAGCAACTGGGTGAGACCCTAAATCAAAATAAGATAAAAAGGGCTTGGGATGCAGCTCTGTGGTAAAGCACCCTCAGGTTCAATCCCCAGTACTAAGAAAAAGAACCAACCAAACAAAAAAAAGCCAGACAGACACTACATCTTACCTGCAGCTTATTACTTGTCCTTCCTATGATCTCCCCCAGCCTTAAACTAGGACACCAGATTCATTCTCTTGTTTTTGTTTTGTAATTGCACAAATAGCTTTTTCCCCTCTCCATATAGCCCTGTAGTTATTCAGTTTTGCATGAACTCTGTTCCCTCATCTCTTCCATCCCTTGCTTTTCTGGAAAACTTCTATAGTCACTTGAGTTCTGCGCTCCCTCCCTTCTCTGCCAGAGGCCTAGCTGATTAGAGTTGTAGTTAATTCTTTCCTGCTACCTTGGATCTATTTTCTATCCTTGTCCTCTATGCTCCTGTCGCCGGAAACATCATTCCTGTCCCTTTATCTAATTTTTAATTTCTCTGCTGCACCTCTTCCAACATAGCTGGCTTATAATGAGATGGGAAACTTAGGAAAGAAAAAAAAAATCCCACAGCCAGAGCTTGCTGTGTCTTGATCTTGATTCCGTCTCTGCCTGCCAGCTGTCCCTACAACTTTCCCTACAATTTCCCTGCCCACTGCGACTTCCTCAACAGGGGTCCCATGCCCTATTTCTAGACTAGGTTAACATTGGCCTCTCGCTCAGTTATTCTCCAGCTGATGGTAAGAATGAATTAAGAACAGGTGGCCAGCTTTCTTGGTCCAGGGCCAGGAGGTAGAAAGGCTGTTTAAAAAATTGCCTTTTCACAATTTCCAAGTTAAAAGCATCTCAGATTCCAGGTTGTGACATGGAAGAGAAAAATGCAGTGCTAAATCTAAGGGTTAATGTGAAAAATGGACTTGGAGGAAATCGAGGAGGAAAAGAGAGGCCCCATAGAACAAGTGCAGACCAAATGCTGGAAACCCATGCTCTGATTCCGGCTCTGCTTCTAATCAATTGGTGGTGTGATTTGGAGCAAATCAGTTCACTTTTCTCAGTCTCGTAACTGGTCTGCTTACCAGGCCACAGCTTTAAAATGCTAAGGAAGTAAACAGCTAAATTATTCCCTTTCTCTTTAGGACATCAGTTATGTTCTGTTCTGTGATCCTCTAAGTCTTATTCCCAAAGCATATTGATAAGTAGAAATCAATTTCCCAGGCTACTTCCAATGTCCAAGCTAGAGGCCACTGAGTGTCCACCCCCTCCCTTCTCCCTCTCTCTCTCGTCTCCTTATTGAGGTATAATTTATAAATAAAAATCATGCATATTCAAGTTGTTCACATGATGTTTTGTTATATGAGTGCCTTATGAAATAATTTTCAGAGTCAAACTAACTAGCCCACTGGTGTCCTCAAGAGGTTGCCTTCAGTGGGTGTGTTGGGAACATTTAAGATCTACTGACTCAGCATATCTCAAGTTCACAGTACAGTATCATGGAGAAAAGTCACCATGCTGAACACCCCATATCTTTTCATGAGGAGTCTGCCCAGCTCTCCACCATGTCTTATAAGCACCGAGCCTTATCCTTCCTGTTTGTGAACTGGTCTAGCATAATGCAATGACTCTTAATTTTGAGCGTGCAGCAGAACCACCCAGTAGCTTATTAAAATGCAGACTTTTGTGCCCCAGCTCCAGAGTTTCCATTTCCTAGGGTCTAGGGTGGGACTGAGAATCTATACTTCTAACAAGATCATGCTGAGGTGGCTGCATTGGAGAAAGTACTCCTAGAACCCTGTTAGTGGAAAAAACAGAGGTTTTGCACCCAGACATGAGTTTAAATTCTGGTTCTGTCATTTATAACTTGTGTGATTTCAGGGCAATTTATTTCATCAGTCTAAGCTAGTTTTCTCATCCATAAAATGGGACCAAAATTAGTTTATTTCTTATGGTTAACAACTGCTGGTATCAGTGCCTGGAATTTTGCCAAAATTTATTTCCTATTCCTTTATTTTTTTCTACCTCCATTTGAAATCTTCAAGGAAATTAATCAAGTCCTGGATTATCAAGTAGATAGCAAATTCTTCTCACAAGAAGAATATTTTTTTGGGGGGAGGGAATTGAGCATAAACTCCTCCAAGAGTCTTCTCAAAGGACACAATTTTAGCAAGTTTATTAAAAACATTTCTGAATACTCAAGAAAGTATTTCACAGGAATCATCCCACTTTACACTCTCAAATGTAGTATATATGGCCTGTATACATTAACATTCATTACATACCCAGAATCCTACGGGAATTAGATCAGGACCAGAATAAGTCATAAAAATCTTGAGGACATAGGTAATTGTTATTCTTTTCCATTCTCTCTTAACACGTGGGAATTAGAAAGGTATTTCTCAGTGGGTGACTAAGAATATTGTTAGAGAAGAGGCATATTTTCTCTTAGCCCAGCCAGATGAGTCATAGTATGGTAGAGATGGTAAAAGGGCTTCCGTATTAGGTAAATACAGAAACCATTAGGAATTTGAGTTAGAAACAATTTTAAGTATTATTATTATTATTAGGGGGAACTGTTCAAAGATTTCTCTAACCCAGAGTTACAAACTCAAATATCTGAAGTTGCTCAGATATGAGTCATTATGATTCGTTTCATTGGATTACCTTAAATTACATTTATTGAACTCAAATTCACTTTTTAAAAATGATTGAACCCATAAGAAACGAAAACACTCCAACAAGGAAAACATGGCTTCTCTGAAAGCACATGGCTTCTTATTTGAATTTTTAAGAATTTTCCAACTTAGAGATATGAAGACAAGAAATAATTCACTTTTAACTCTTCTTAAATAAAAATGGCATCGCAGGTGTGACAACTGGAAAGTAGTGCTCAGTCTCAGGGTAAGGGAGACAAAAGGGAAGTGGAACTATGGATAGCTAAACAAAAACAAAAGCAACAACAAAACAAATGCCCTGTTGATGTGGGCAGCTGCCACACATCCTGAGCAGATTTCTGCCATGTGAAAAGTAGGCTCAGCCAGACGCAGTGGTGCATGCCTATAATCCCGGTGACTCAGGAGGTTGAGGCAGGAGCATCGCAAGTTCAAAGCCAGCCTCAGAAACTTAGTGATGCCCTAAAGAACTTAATGAGACTCTTTCTCAAAATAATAAAAATATAAAGGCCTGGGGATGTGGCTCGTGCTTAGGCACCCCTGAGTTCAATCTCTGGTCACACACACACACATATAAAAGAAAATGTAGGCTCAGTATTGCTATGTTTTGATATATTTTTTTTTTGCATCACCAACTAAGTTTATTTTATTTTTTTTCCTCTTTTTTATTTTTTTAGGTATTCTTTTTTTTATTAGAAGAATATAGAAATACAGTTGAGGGAGAAACAGTATCAAAACATTATCAATCAATGGCTATAAACTTTGTTATTGAGGGGAAAAACCAGATCATGGATAACCACCTTGGATTTTACCTTTTGCAGTTACCCCCAGAAGAACTCATGCGTTAGCTGGATAGATCGTGGAGGAATGACATCGGCTTCTGGGATGGTTCCCCCATCTTCCCAATTTCCAGTCTCCTATAAGTTCTTCATATACCCTCCCCCCTCCCCATCCCCCTCCCTGCACCTCTGAGAATCCTAAAGAGCCATCCCCCTAATGTTCTGAAAGTCATTCAATTTGCAGTTTTGCGAGGTTAGCCATCAGCCCTACTGCTTCCCCAAATATGTTAGCATCAACAGATGGGAGAAACCATTCGGCCCTTGAGTCTCTGAGATTGGGAGACTTCACTAAGCATAATTCTATCCATCTCCATCCATTTGATTTCAAAAGACATCATATCGTGCTCCCTAATGGCCGAGTAGTATTCCATAGTATATATGTACCAAAGCTTTTGTATCCACTCGTCAATTGAGGGGCATCTGGGTTGATTCCATAATCTAGCTACAGTAAATTGAACTGCTATAAACATTGATGAAGCCACATCGCTATAATATGCTGATTCTAAGTCTTTTGGGAAAATTCCCAGGAGTGGGATAGCTGAGTCATAAGGTGGTTCCATCCTTAATTTTTTGAGGATTCTCCACACTGCTTTCCATAGTGGCTGAACCAGTTTGCAGTCCCACCAGCAGTGTAGTAGTGTTCCTCTTTTCCCACAGCCCCTCCAGCATCTGTCTTTGTTTGTATTCTTCATTTTTGCCATTCTAACAGGAGTGAGGTGGTATCTCATGGAAGTTTTGATTTGCATTTCCCTGATAGCTAATGATGTAGAGCATTTTCTCATATATTTATGGGCTTTCTGGATTTCCACGGGAGAGAAGTTCCTTTTGAGATCTTTAGCCCATTTATCGATTGGATTATTTGCGAGTTTGGGTTTTAGTTTCTTTAGTTCCCTATATATTCTGGATATTAGCCCTCTGTCCAAGGTGTAGCAGGCAAAAATTTTCTCCCATTCTGTAGGTTCTCTGTTGATGCTCTTGACTAGATCTTTAGCTGTGCAGAAGCTTTTTAGTTTAATTGCATCCCATTCATTTAATTTTGATTTTACAGCATGCGCCATAGGAGTTCTATTGAGGAAGAAGCTGCCGACTCCTATAAGGTGCAGTGTTGACCTGACTTCTTTTTCTAGCAAATTTAAAGTTGTAGGCTTAATATCCAGGTCTTTGATCCATTTTGAT